>WNWK01036849.1:0-18885 GCA_009830355.1 Cherax destructor
AAGAGGTCTAGTGACTCTCAAGCTGGTCCTAGTGGCATTCAAAGAAAAAGGAAGTAACCCCAGAAAAGAACTTACCACCTGCAGTGTTAATGGAAGGGGATTCCCTTCCAAACACTAGCATACTACTCCACCTTCTCCCTCCTCCCGTCCTCCACACATCAACAACTCTTCAATAAATGTAAGTGACATGTTATTGTACAATATTTGCATGTATTTATGTATTCTTTATTAAATTGTGTATTATTTAATGTCCAAAAGTTCTAAAAAATATTTTATTTAACTACTTTTGGAAGTCTTGGACGGATTAAATTTATTTCCATTATTTCTTATGGGGAAAATTGATTCGTTTTACGATTGTTTCGCCTTAAAATATGCCCTCTCTGACGGATTAAAATCGTAAACCGAGGTACCACTGTACTTAGTTACTTTTTTGGTCCTATGACTAGAGGCACTATCATGCATAAATGTGGTGCAGCCTACATTTTAACAATATAAAGCAGTTCTGCATACAATTGTGAAATGAGGTGTTCTGCTGTATTGCTCAACCCCCAAGTGCCCAGGATTTGGAGCTGTATTTAGTGCCGTGTTATTTTGTGCCTAGTGCCACCTGTGGCCTCCTACCAGACATTCCTGTTACAAAACCACATACTGGACAGGCAAGGAGGACATCTAAACTCATAACATTCTATATAGAGAAATATATAGAAATCCACATATGACTGCATCACAGCTCAAACAAATGAATCCTGAACTCCATAATTTGGTGTATCCATCACTGCCTGCAAAAGGAGTTCCACCTGCCAAGTCACTGAGCTGCAAGGAAACCCATACTCACACCCTGTATGAAGGAATGCCAGGGCATACATGTATGCACACTGGAGTGTTGATGAGTGGAAAAAAGAGTCATGTGGTCAGGTAAATCCACATTACAGTGCATTCAAGGTTGTCAAAGCAGGATGAGGCGCCCCTCCTCCAACAGCACTTACGACCCTGCACACATAGTGAGCACTATAAAGCCCCCCACAGTCCATCACAGCATGGGGTTACTTTAGTGTTTTACTTCCTTGTGAGGGATTGTACTTCCTTGAAATTCATGGCTGCATTACCTTTACGCATGATAGCACCCCATGTCACAAGGCCAAAGAAGTAACAAAGTGGTTTTACAGTGGCCAGGGAATAGTCCAGACCTCAGTCCTACTGAGAATGCTAAGACTACAATGAAAAAGAAGATGGAATTCTATCACATTTCATCCATGCTGTGCCTGCAGCAGTAGATCAAGGACATTTGGATCTACCAGTTATGCATCGATTACTTCAGGAATCTGAGAGAAAGCATATTCAAATGGCTTCAAATGGTCATAAATGCCAAGGGGTGATGACAAAATATTACTGTACGTACATACCAAGTACAGTGGACCCCCCGGTGTTCGTGATTTTTTCGTTCCAGAATGCTGTTCAAGTGCCATTACCAAACGAATTTATTCCCATAAGGAATAATGTAAATTAGACTAGTCCTTTTAGACCCCCAAAAATACACTTACAAAAGCACTTACAAAAATACACTTACATAATTGTTTGAGTTTGGAGCATCACGAACACCGGGGGTCTACTGTATTACAGTTTTTGTTCTATAATGTTTATATAGTTGCTTTTAGCAATTTTTGTAAAAATAAAGAGGTCTGGTTTATTTTTGCGGGCACTGTACATTATAAACTGAACACAAATATAAATGAGGATAACTACTGCAGAAAGTGTTTTATAGTGTAACCTCTTTTTTTTTTAAATTTGTAACATTTTTCTATGTACAGTAAATTTAAATGTTGTTTTGTCATGACGTTGATGAGAAAAACAAATCAATTCTCTGCCGGGGCCACTATTTGTGTGGTGTTTGCAAGCTTGTTTTTGAACTGTGTGGTGGTAGGAGGGGACCCTTACAATTTTTGCTTTGCAAACAATTATACCTTGATTTAACCCTGTTGCAATGAGTGCTAAAGGTGCACTGTGCACCCCTGATGTTTATATCAATAAGCCTATGGTAAAACTGGTTTCGTTATATGTTGTTTTGCTTAAAATTGCAGTTTCCAATAACCTATCGATGATGTTAAATGAGGACTTACTGTATATTGTAGATTTTATTGACTTTCAGGCTAAGGATTTTTTGTATTTTTTTTTTTTTTGAAAGCTCGTCGTCTAAATGGAATGGGATTTTTGGTTTAGACTTTACTTAAGACATCAATCCAGCTTTATTTACAATGATACACACAATGTATAGAAACTTCTTTGATTATTTAAAAAAAAACCACAATGCTGCTTGTGCTTGCTTGGTCAATATGCCTGAGTGATGATGAATAATGCATGCAACTAGTTACCTCCATTTCCCTCACATATACCATATTTTTCTCTTGAACTGCTTAATAAATCTAACACAGTTTAGGCAATGAAAAATTGGATATTAGATTGGATGGAGGGAGTATGTAGGAAGTGATATTTGGGAGATAACTTGTTAAACAGGTCTATGAAAGATGAGATGAGCCATAAAATAAATGAAGAGAAAAAGCCTAGTGGAGTGTTGAGGTATCTGTGGAGAGAGGTTTATCTATGGAGGCTAAAAGAGAAATGTACCAGAGTACAGTGGTACCAACCCTTTATAGGGATGTGAGGAATATATTTTAAACCTTGCAGTGTGGAAGAGGCTGGAGGCAAAGGAGAGGTCTTATTTGTGAGCAAAATAATATAAATAACATGCATCAAATTTGGGGTGAAGAAATTAGATGGTGTGGGAAAATTAGAGGGCAGGTGAAGGCTTATTGGGGTAATTTGAATATTCTGAGGATGGAGAAGAATACAATAACCAATAGGGTTTAAAAATCTGGGATGGAAGGAAGGATGGGTAGAGGTTGTCACCAAAAGGGATGAAGGGAGGGAGTGAAGGAGAAAAACATTTTGTGGCAGGGATCTGAGTATCCAACAGGCATGTGCGAGTATGTTAGATCAGGGCGAGTGAGTAAATTGTTTTAGGAATTTGATCTGCTGTCGGAGAACAAGCAAGATAACATTTAAGATTCAGAGAACTGGTTAGAAGAACTTGAGTCCTGGAGGCAGAAGTACAGTGCCCACACTCTGAATGAGAGGAGTGGATGTCATAGTTCAGATGGTTATTTGAAATGTGATGTCTGTGCACTTTTTGGTATGACTGCTACTGAATGAAGGTGAATGCTCATTTTTTGGGGTTACCCTTATTTGGTGGAAGATGGTTGATATAACAAAAAAATATACATATACAGTGGTACCCCGACTTACGATGGTCCCCAAACTCACCCTTTTATGTAAGTTTATTTTTTTAAATGCTTTTGTAAGTGTAATTTTGGGGGTCTAAAAGGACTAGTCTATTTTACATCATTTCTTATGGAGATAAATTCGTTTGGTAATGGCACTTGAACAGCATTCTGGAATGAAAAAATATCGTAAGTCGGGGTACCACTGTATATGCTAAACATAAAATTATGAGACAATCTTATTTTGTTAGTACCTCATATATTTCATAATATGCACTCACCTGTAGGCTGGATGGGGTCAAGGCAGGGATTATTGAGAATAGTGACCTGCTCCAGATGATTTAGGTGTGAAAGATTTGATAAGTCATTGAGATCATTAAGACCATTATCTGATAATGTGAGAATGATGAGACTGGGAGGTAAATACTTGTTGCAGCGGTAGAGTGTAGTTATGAGATTCCGATGGAGAAACAACTCCTGGAGAAAACATAAACCAATTAATTTATGTATTGAGAATATAATTATACAACATATACCATTATATAAGTAAAGTAAAAAAATATTATTCATCTATGAATAGTTCAGTTTCATTAAAATATGAACATATCCATAAACAAGAGCAGTATTAACCCTTTCAGTATCGAGACCCCTGCTCTCAAACTTGCTCCACCATATGAAATGATGGAGAATCTTTTTCCAAAGATAATAAAACCATAAGTACGAAATTTGATGGAAAACTTACGAAATTATGCTCTTGCAAAGTTAGCGGTCTTGGCGATATTTACGCATCGATTATTTTGCCCAGTTTATGCTCTATTTTTGGCCAATTCCATTGTTCCAGTCGACCAAACTCATAGCTATTTCACTAGTATTCCTTCTATTCTATCGACTGAGTACAAGAAGTCACCCATTTACCCATTTCAACTATCCAATATAGTGATCAGAAATCGGTAATTTGGCCAATTTCATACAAAATTCAATAATTGCCAATTGAAAACAGGGTCCAGAACAAACAATGTACACATTCCTGGCACTAAATAAACATTTCTTCAGTTCCTCAATCACATCTCCAGGCCCCTCTTATGTATTACGCTTGCTTTACATTTTGAATTTTTATTCACAAAAAATAGAAGATTTACTGTTATGCAGACTACTGCAATATTGTAATAATTGTATAAATAATGTCAGTGCATTCCTAAATGCATATTAGACTGTCCAGTTGGATGCCTATTAAACAAGTGACATCATTTGTGTACTCTGGAATATCGGCAAATACAGTGGACCCCCGAGTTTCGTAAGGTTCTTATTTCGTAAAAATCGTGTTTCGTAAGCTTTTTTCGATTTCGAGAATCGTAAACTGGCTCGTGTTTCGTAACGTATTAGACCTGTCCGCCTGCTCCGCGCCTGCGCAGGACGTCCGCCAGTGAAGCATTGTTTACCATTGAGAGAACATTACCCAGCGCGCTCTTTCAAACATTCACAATACATTTGGTGTCTTTTTTGATGGTTTAGTGATTGTCACTGTGAAATAAGTCACCATGGGTCCAAAGAAGCTAGGAAGTGGCACCCCTGTGGTAGCATTCATGCAGGGAGTGTAGCATTCATGCAGGGAGTTTAGCAGGCATGCAGGGAGTGTAGCATTCATGCAGGGAGTTTAGCATTCATGCAGGGAGTTTAGCAGGCATGCAGGGAGTTTAGCAGGCATGCAGGGAGTTTAGCAGGCATGCAGGGAGTTTAGCAGGCATGCAGGGAGTTTAGCAGGCATGCAGGGAGTGTAGCATTCATGCAGGGAGTGTAGCATTGATGCAGGGAGTTTAGCATTGATGCAGGGAGTTTAGCATTGATGCAGGGAGTTTAGCATTGATGCAGGGAGTTTAGCATTGATGCAGGGAGTTAAGCATTCATGCAGGGAGTTTAGCATTGATGCAGGGAGTTTAGCATTGATGCAGGTAGTATTCATGCAGGGAGTTTAGCAGGCATGCAGTGAGTGTAGCATTCATGTAGGGAGTGTAGCAGGCATGCAGGGAGTGTAGTAGGCATGCAGGGAGTGGGGATTCCCCTTCGTAGAGGCTGAAGAATTCCTCCCCAACAAGTGTTTAATTGTGATGAAACAGGCCTGTTTTGGAAGAAAATGCCCAAGAGGACCTTCATTACTCATTACTCTATCTTCCAGATGCCTGCAAGTCTTCAATAAAGGTAAATAAATGTAAATGTATGTATGTATGTATATATATATATATACAGTGGTACCTCGACTTACGATGGTCCCCAAACACACCCTTTTATGTAAGTTTATTTTTTTAAATGCTTTTGTAAGTGTAATTTTGGGGGTCTAAAAGGACTAGTCTATTTTACAACATTTCTTAAGGAGATAAATTCGTTTGGTAATGGCACTTGAACAGCATTCTGGAATGAAAAATATCGTAAGTCGAGGTACCACTGATATATATATACAGTGGTACCCGTTACGATGGTCCCCAAACTCACCCTTTTATGTAAGTTTATTTTTTTAAATGCTTTTGTAAGTGTAATTTTGGGGGTCTAAAAGGACTAGTCTATTTTACAACATTTCTTAAGGAGATAAATTCGTTTGGTAATGGCACTTGAACAGCATTCTGGAATGAAAAATATCGTAAACGGGTACCACTGTATATATATATATATATATATATATATATATATATATATATATATATATATATATATATATATATATATATATATATATATATATATATATATATATATATATATATATATGTATGTATGTATGTTTTATATGTATGTATGTATGTATATGTATATACAGTGGTACCTCGAGTTACGATATTTTTCGTTCGAGAATGCTGTTCAAGTGCCATTACAAACGAATTTATCCCCATAAGGAATAATGTAAAATAGACTAGTCCTTTTACACCCCAAAATATACTTACAAAAGCATTTAAAAAATAAACTTACATAAATGGGCGATTTTGGGGACCATCGTAACTCGAGTACCACTGTATATGTATGTATGATATGTATATATATGTATGTATATGTATATATATGTGTATGTATATGATATATATATATGTATGTATATATGTATGTATATATGTATATATATATATATATATATATATATATATATATATATATATATATATATATATATATATATATATATATATATATATACAGTGGTACCGACTACGTATTTTCTTTCAGAATGCTGTCATGCATTACCAAACGTTTATCTCTAAAATGATGTAATGACTAGTCTGTTTAGACCCAATTACACTTACAAAAGAATTTAAAAATAAACTTACATAAAGGTGTGTTTGGGGACCATGTAAGTCGGTACCACTGTATATATATATATATACTATATAGCAGGCATGCAGGGAGTTTAGCAGGCATGCAGAGAGTTTAGCAGGCATGCAGGGAGTTTAACAGGCATGCAGGGAGTGTAGCATTCATGCAGGGAGTGTAGCATTCATGCAGGGAGTTTAGCATTCATGCAGGGAGTTTAGCATTCATGCTATATATATATATATATATATATATATATATATCCTAGGTAGTAGGTTGGTAGACAGCAACCACCCAGGGAGGTACTACCGTCTTGCCAAATGAGTGTAAAACGGAAGCCTGTAATTGTTTTACATGATGGTAGGATTGCTGGTGTCTTTTTTCTGTCTCATAAACATGCAAGATTTCAGGCATGTCTTGTTACTTCTACTTACACTTAGGTCACATTACACATTCATGTACAAGCATATATATACACACCCCTCTGGGTTATCTTCTATTTTCTTACTAGTTCTTGTTCTTATTTCCTCTTATCTCTATGGGGAAGTGGAACAGAATTCTTCCTCCGTAAGCCATGCGTGTCGTAAGAGGCGACTAACATGCTGGGAGCAAGGGGCTAGTAACCCCTTCTTCTGTATATATTACTAAATGTAAAATGGGAAACTTTCGTTTTTCATTTTGGGCCACCACACTTCGGTGGGAAACGGCCGACGTGTTGAAAGAAAGAAAGAATATATATATATATATAAGTGGTACTTTAAAGGTCCAATCACCTTTATGAGTTTATTTTTAAATGCTTTTGTAGTGAATGAGTCTAAGGATAGTCTATTTACAACTTTTCTTAGGAGATAATGTTGAATGCATGACAGATTTGAATTAAAATATTAACAGGTAATTATATTATATATTACATATATATTATATATTACATATATATTATATATTACATATATATTATATATTACATATATATTATATATTACATATATATTATACATTACATATATATTATACATTACATATATATTATACATTACATATATATTATACATTACATATATATTATACATTACATATATACTATATATTACATATATATTATATATTACATATATATTATATATTACATACAGTGGTACCCCGGTTTACGTATATTTTCATTCCAGAATGCTGTTCAAGTGCCATTACCAAACGAATTTATCTCCTTAAGAAAAGTTGTAAATAGACTAGTCCTTTTGACCCCAAAATTACACTTACAAAAGCATTTAAAAATAAACTTACATAAAAGGGTGAGTTTGGGGACCATCGTAAACCGGGTACCACTGTATATATTATACATTACATATATATTATACATTACATATATATTATACATTACATATATATTATACATTACATATACAGTGGACCCCCGAGTTTCGTAAAAACTTCACTCCTGAAGTCTGCTATGCATTACGACGATTTACCTTAAGGAAAAATTTCACGTAGGTTAGTCTATTTAGACCCCAAATACACTTCACAGAACTTACAAATTATACTTACTAATTACACGATTTCGTATTGATAACCGAGTCCACTGTATATTATATATTACATATATATTATATATTACATATATATTATACATTACATATATATTATATATTACATATATATTATATATTACATATATATTATACATTACATATATATTATACATTACATATATATTATACATTACATATATATTATATATTACATATATATTATATATTACATATATATTATATATTACATATATATTATATATTACATATATATTATATATTACATATATATTATATATTACATATATATTATATATTACATATATATTATATATTACATTTACATATATATTATATATTACATATATATTATATATTACATATATATTATATATTACATTTACATATATATTATATATTACATTTAGAGAGAATGGATCAAAGTAGAATGACTTGGAGAGCGTATAAATCTGTAGGGGAAGGAAGGCGGGGTAGGGGTCGTCCTAGAAAAGGTTGGAGGGAAGGGGTAAAGGAGGTTTTGTGGGCGAGGGGCTTGGACTTCCAGCAAGCATGTGTGAGCGTGTTAGATAGGAGTGAATGGAGACGAATGGTTTTTGGGACATGACGATCTGTTGGAGTGTGAGCAGGGTAACATTGTGTGAAGGGATTCAGGGAAACCAGTTAATTGATTTAGTTGGACTTGAGTCCTGGAAATGGGAAGTACAATGCCTGCACTTTAAAGGAGGGGTCTGAGATAGTGACAGCTGGGAGGGACTTTTCTCAGCTGTAGTATCTGAGCTCCTCTGCAAAGACAGTGATTATGTATGAGTGTGGTGAAAGTGTTGAATGATGATGAAAGTTTTTTCCTTTTGGGGATTTTCTTTCTTTTTGGGTCACCCTGCCTCGGTGGGAGACGGCCGACTTGTTGAAAAAAAAAAAAAAAAAAATATATTATATATTACATATATATTATATATTACATATATATTATGTAATATATATATATTACATAAATAGAGATGATTTTGATTAGTTTCAGGACTGAAAGTACGTAGCTTGAAATTGAGCTCAAAGTAGCAGAAATGTTCAATACAGTGGACCCCGAGTATCGTAATTAATCCATTCCAGGAGCTATTACTTAACACGAAGTTTACAAAATTCGAACCCTTATTTCCCATAAGAAATAATGTAAATACAATTAATCCGTTCCACAAAAAAATATTCACTAAATAAATAAATAAATAAATAAATAAATAAATATTTACGTAATTGTTTTACATGATGGCAGGATTGTTGGTGTCTTTTTTCTATCTCATAAACATGCAAGATTTCAGGTATGTCTTGCTACTTCTACTTACACTTAGGTTATACTACACTTGCATGTACAGTGGACCCCCGAGTAACGGTCTGTCCGAATAACGTTTTTTTCGTGTAAAGGTTGCCTTTTTCGGTCAATATTTTTCTCGTGTAGCGGTTTTTACTCGTGTAGCGGTCCGTACCAGACCTGTCCGCCTGCCTGTGCTTGCGCACCTCACCGCAGAGGACGCCAGTCTAGCGTTGTTTACACTTGAGTGAACAATGCCCAGCGCGCTCTTTCAAACATTCACAATACATTTGTTGTGTTTATTGGTGGTTTAGTGATTGTCACTGTGAAATAAGTCACCATGGGTCCAAAGAAGCTTCCTAGTGGCACCCCTGTGGTAAAGAGAGTGAGGAACACCATCGAACTGAAGAAAGAGATTGTAGAAAAATATGAGAGTAGCTTACGTGTGAGCGAGCTTGCCAGGATGTACAACAAAAACCAATCTACTATCACCTCTATCCTGGCAATGAGAAAAGAAATCAAGGAAGCTAATGTTGCAAAAGGTGTTGATATGTTAACGAAAAATAGATCGAAAACAGTGGATGAGGTTGAGAAGTTATTGGGGGTGTGGATCAATGAAAAACAGATAGCGGGTGATAGTAATTCCACAGCGATAATTTGTGAAAAGGCAAGGCAGTTGCACGCAGATCTTGTCAAGACAATGCCTGGAACCAGTACTGATGCGAGTGATTTTAAAGCCAGCAGAGGCTGGTTTGAGAGGTTAAAGAAACGTAGTTGCATACACAGTGTTGTGAGGCATGGTGAGGCAGCCAGCTCGGACAAACTTGCAGCTGAAAAGTTTGAGAGTAAATTTAAGGGGTTCGTAGACACTGAAAAATTCGAACCCCAACAAGTGTTTTATTATTTTTTTTTTTATTAACACATCGGCCGATTCCCACCAAGGCAGGGTGGCCCGAAAAAGAAAAACTTTCATCATCATTCACTCTATCACTGTCTTGCCAGAAGGGTGCTTTACACTACAGTTATAAAACTGCAACATTTACACCCCTCCTTCAGAGTGCCGGCACTGTACTTCCCATCTCCAGAACTCAAGTCCGGCCTGCCGGTTTCCCTGAATCCCTTCATAAATGTTACTTTGCTCACACTCCAACAGCACGTCAAGTATTAAAAACCATATGCCTCCATTCACTCCTATCAAATACGCTCACACATGCTTGCTGGAAATCCAAGCCCCTCGCACACAAAACTTCCTTTACCCCCTCCCTCCAACCTTTCCTAGGCCGACCCCTACCCCGCCTTCCCTCCACTACAGATCCATACACTCTCGAAGTCACTCTGTCTCGTTCCATTCTCTCTACATGTCCAAACCACAGGCCTCTTTTGGAAGGAAATGCCAAACAGGACCTTCATTACTCAGGAGGAAAAGGCACTGCCAGGACACAAGCCTATGAAAGACAGGCTAACTCTCATGATGTGCGCTAATGCCAGTGGTGATTTTAAAGTGAAGCCTTTACTGGTGTATCACGCATAAAATCCCAGAGCCTTCAAGAAACACAATGTTAACAGGAATAATTTGTGTGTGCATTGGAAGGCTAACACCAATGCATGGGTCACTAAGGACATTTTCGTGGAATGGTTGACTGGAGTGTTTGGCCCTAGTGTGAAGAAATACCTCCTGGAAAAGAAATTGGGACTCAAGTGCCTCCTAGTACTGGACAATACTCCTGCTCATCCTCACAACTTGCAAGACTATTTGTCTGACAACTTCAATTTCATCACAGTGAAGTTCTTGCCTCCTAACACCACTCTTCTCATCCAGCCCATGGACCAGCAGTATCGTGATGGGTTCGAGGAGATAAAGATTGGCAAGGGAAACACTCGATGGGATGGTTACCGGTATATTAACGGAGTCTATGAGGAGAGATACCAGTGCCACTTCTGTACTAGCCTTGGTCTAAGGCGGGAGTGAGAGCGATGCCTGTCTCTGAGCGCACACATGCGCAGGCCTCTGACGTCACAAGTAACAAAGGGCCAGACATATAACAGCTAGGATACTTATAATACACTACACAAGTGTGACGTGATAGCAGGTCATTGCAAACTTCAAGAAATGTGTACACCAAAGCAGTGTTTCAGAAGTTCTTTGATGTGACCTCAGACACTGCATTGACCCTAAGAGAGTTCTGGAAAGATCACTTCAATATCGTCCATTGCATAGGCCTTATAGGTAAGGCTTGAGAGGGAGTGACTTCCAGGACTTTGAACTCTGCTTGGAGACCAATGTGGCCGGATTGTGTTGAAAAGAGGGATTTTGAAGGATTTGAGGCTGACCCTGATGACCCTGTGCCTGTTGTGGACTCTATTGTGGAACTGGGGAACAGCCTGGGGTTGGAGTTGAGTAGTGAGGATGTGGAAGAGTTGGTGGAGGACCACAGGGTGGAGCTAAGAACTGAAGAGCTGCAACAGCTGGAACTGGAAGAGCATAAGACCAGAGTTGAGGTTATTGATTCACAGGAGGAGGAAGAGGGAGTGAAGGAGGTGCCTTCTTCAGTGCTTAAGGACATGTGTGCAAAGTGGAATGAGTTGAAGACATTTGTTGAAAAACACCACCCTGAGCAAGCTGAAATGAGCCATCTGTGCAACCAGTTCAGTGACAGAGCCATGTTGCACTTCAGGAAAATGTTAAAGAGGCGCCAGAAACAGAGGACTCTGGACAGTTATTTTCTGCGACAGGGTTCTAGTGACTCTCAAGCTGGTCCTAGTGGGATTAAAGACCAAGAAGGGAAGTAACCCCAGAGAGGGACTTGTTACCTGAAGTCCTTTTGGAGGGAGATTCCCCTTCCAAACACTAACACCTCCCCCTGTCCTCCTCCCTATCCTCCAGATGCCAGCAACTCTCTTCAATAATGGTAAGTAAATGTTATTTTAAATGTTTAATTATAAATTTAATATTAAACTACTTTATATATACTATTTATAATTGTTTTGTGAATGTAAAAGTATAGTTAATCTTTACAAAATTAATTTTTTGTGAATATTTTTGGATGTCTGGAATGGATTAATTGTATTTACATTATTTTTTACGGGAAATAAGGTTTCGAGTTTCGAATTTTTCATGTTGAGGTCTAGCTCCTGGAACGGATTAAGACCGATAGTCGAGGGACCACTATACGTATAAGCATATACAGTGGTACCTCGACATACGAGCAGCTCCCAACTCGAACAATTATGTAAGTGTATTTCTGTAAGTGTATTTTTGGGGGTCTGAAACGGATTAATCTAATTCACATTATGTATTCCTTATGGGAACAAATTTGTTCGGTATCGGCACTCGAACAGCCTTCTGAAAAGAATTAAACTCGTAACTTGAGGTACCACTGTATATATACACCCCTCTGGGTTTTTTCTATTTTCTTACTAGTTCTTGTTCTTGTTTATTTCCTCTTATCTCCATGGGTGAGTGGAACAAAATTCTTCCTCCGTAAGACATGCGTGTCGTAAGAGGCGACTAAAATGCCAGGAGCAAGGGGCTAGTAATCCCTTCTCCAATATATACAGTAGACCGTCATTTAGCACGAGATTATGTTACACGTTACGGGTATTGCACGATTGAAGAATTGCGGCACATTATTATCTAAAACAACGTAAGAATGATATTATATTACACGGTTCACGGGAGTGGAAAAATTTTTGAACGCACGGTAGCCCGCGGTGGGTTAAACCATCGAGTCAGTGGGGGTCCTACTGAGGGTGGCTATGAGCCACATCAAGTGCTTAATGCTGACGAGAGAAGTGTTTTCTGGAAGAAAATGCCAACACGAACTTATATCAGTCAGCAAGAGAAAAGTGCACCAGGCTTCAAGACAGCAAAGGATCGCTTCACCTTGCTCCTTTTCGGTAATGCATCAGGTGATTTCAAGTGTAAGCCCAATCCTCGTGCTTAGAGGAAAAGGGAATTTGTTTTTCCTTCCCTCAAAATGTAAGTTTATTCAGATACACGGGGCCAGGAGCTGAGTATCGACCCCTGCAACCACAATTAGGTAAGTACAGTTACATTGATTATCATACATAGCAGCATATGTGTAGAGAACCTAGGATAACCCAAAAAAAGTCAGACAAAGGAAATAAGTCACTCTGACTTTTTTGGGTTATCCTAGGTTCTCTACACATATGCTGCTATGTATGATAATCTTCGTAACTGTATCTGTGTATACCTGAATAAACTTACTTACAGTTTGTGGGAAGGTAAAACAAATAACCAGTCCTACAAGCAGCCTTGTTGTTGTTCAGCGGGAGACACCACTGGCCATCCCCAGCCACCCAGGACCCCACCATCCCAGCATTCGTACGTATTTCATACGCGTCAAAAATAAAGTCCTCGGAGAGTGAATTGTGTTTTGATCTTTAAATTAATATATCTTGTATCTGCCAAGCAATCAGTGTTGCTCAAAGTGGCAAGAAAAGGTATAAGCATTTAAGTCTTAGAATTAACGAAGAAAAAGATATTAGACAAGACATAACCTGTTGCTGTAATGAAGTGTTACGTTGTACACATAAAAAGAGGTAAACATAAGTTTGTGTGACTGACTGACTTGACTGACTGACTGACTTACTGACTGACTGAATGACTTGACTGACTTACTGACTTGACAACTGATTGACTGACTGACTGACTGACTTACTGACTGAATGACTTGACTGACTTACTGACTGAATGACTTGACTGACTTACTGACTGAATGACTTGACTGACTTACTGACTGAATGACTTGACTGACTTACTGACTGAATGACTTGACTGACTTACTGACTGAATGACTTGACTGACTTACTGACTGAATGACTTACCGACTGAATGACTTGACTGACTTACTGACTGAATGACTTGACTGACTTACTTACTGAATGACTTACTGACTGAATGACTTGACTGACTTACTGACTGAATGACTTGACTGACTTACTGAATGACTTAAAGTTAGACACTCAGTACAACCATCGACTTCAGTACCAGAACCTCTACCATCCACCTCAGCCCAGTAGGGCCACAGCATAACTCTCCACTCTCTTCACAATCATCCACAAACACCAGCACCCACAATTTAAGGTAAATACTATTATTTCTGTTACATTTGTAGTCTTAAGCAGTAAAAACAACATAATACATCACGATAATGAACTACAATTACATATTCACTTTTATTTTTGTAAGATCTGTTGGTCTAAAAAAAACTTGTTTGGCTCTTTGGGGACTCCCAGGAACGTAACCCTATTTGTCCCATAAGTTCTGTTAATTATTTAACACGAAATTATCTAACACGACTTTTTCAGGAACGTAACTATCGTGCTAAATGACGGTCTACTGTATTACTAAATTTAAAAGGAGAAACTTTTGCTTTTTCTTTTGGGCCACCCTGCCTCAGTGGAATATTGCTGGCTTGTTGAAAGAAGATCTTCCATTCTATCAAATAAAACCAAAAACTGAGAATACAACCATGAAAACCATACGAAAATACACCGCAAAGTCCTGGCACACAGTGCCAGGATTTTTTTTATATGGTGCACACTTACCACATAGACCCATTGTCTCATATTCAGGCCCAAATTTAATGCTCACAGCTTATCTGAGTGAGCTGAGCTCACAGCGTCATACTACGGGACCAACACTGGCTTCAAAGCTATGATACAATGGGACCGACACCAAAAGGGTTAATATACTACAGTGATTTAGGTAAAAAATACTAAATGAATAATGTCAATTCCTCAGGTACTCATCATCACATTAAAAACTGTATGTGAAAGAAAAAGAACAAAATTATGTTAGAATAAGGACAGAAAAAAAATACTCTAACCAAGAATTTCATGCAGTTTGAATGTGGGATTCTAACTCCCTCAGTATCTGAGTTTTGTTTTTGAGAATTTTACTCTGAATTCTATTGTCTACTATCTACAAGGTGATTTTACAAATACATCATTATATGTGTACTATAAAGTTTTCATGTGGCAGATATTGTAAATGTATGGAATAGGTGGTAGGTTATTTAAACCAATTAAGAGTTTTTATGAAGATAGTGAAGCTCAGATTAAGGTAACCAGGAGATATGGAGATAATTTTTTAGTAAAAGTAGGTCTTAGACAGGGATGTGTGATGTCACCTTGTTTGTTTAACATAATTTGGGTGTTGAGGAGATGTGTAGGAGTAAAAGATAGAGAGTCTAATACAAAGTAGGAGTTGTCACAGTTGCTTTTTTTGCCAATGACACAGTGCTCTTAGGAAATTATGAAGACAAGTTGCAAAGGTTGGAGAATGAGAACGAATTTGGAAGGTTATATAAAAGAAGGAAATTAAGTGAGCAGAGGAAAGAGCAGGGTGATGAGGGTAACAAAAAATTTAGGTAACAAAATTGGATATCAGATTGGAAGGAGGGAGCATGGAGAAGTGAGTGCATTCAGATATTTGGGAGTGGATTTGTCAGTGGATGGGTCTATGAAAGACGAGGTTAACCATAGAAATGATGATGGAAAAAAGGTGGATGGTGTATTGAGGCATTTGTGGAGACAGAATATTATCCCAACACTTATATAGGAGTAAAGCCTGGGTTGTGAATGTTGCTGTAAGGATGACTTAGAATGTGTATAAATTTGTAGTTGAGAGGTGGGGTAGGGGTCATCCTAGGAAAGGATGGAGCGAGGGGCCGAAAGAGGTTTTGGGTGCAAGGCACTTGATGGTGAAAGTGTTTCTTTCTTTTTGGGTCACCCTGCCTTGGTTAGATACAGCCAGTTCATTGAAAAGAAAGAAAAATATATATACAGTGGACCCCCGAGTTTCGGTCACCTCAAAACTCGAACAATTGTGTAAGTGTATTATTGTAAGTGCTTTTGTAAGTGTATTTTTGGGAGTCTGAAATGGACTAACCTACTTTACATTATTCCTTAAGGGAGCAAATTCGTTTGGTAATGGCACTTGAGCAGCCTTCTGGAACGAATTATGACCGAAACTTGGGGTCCACTGTACTATATAGATATATAACAAATCTGTTAACAAACCTTGAGATTCTTCAACATGGAGAGATCATTGACATGAGATATAAAATTTCCCGACAGATTTAAGTGCTCCAGTGTTCTGTTGTAACTTAGTCCTTCAATGGTCTGATTGGATTAAAAAAAAAAAAAAATGGTGTAATTATATATACATATAATCTAATGATTAATATACTGTACTGGTATTGTCAATCATAAGAAAAATAAGAAACTGCATCTAGAACATTTATATTTTACATTTATATTATTCATATGATGACTGGTTAATCTTTAAAATGAAAGTTATACATTCTCTACCAAAAGGGGAATAAACCAGCATTCCAAAATATGAAAAGAAGTCATAATCACCTTTAGTTTATTACCAGCCAAGTTGAGATGGACAAGATGGATGAGCTCCCTCATCCCTTCAACCTGAACAATGTTGTTATTGGGTAGATTGAGCACACGCAGTGAGTACATACGAGCAAACCAGTACATCCTCACAATCTGGTTGTTTGCAATGGACAGCTGCCAAGAAAAAATTAAATTAGCCCAAGAAATATACAGTTTGGAGCAACATAAATGGCAAGAGAGGTTTTTCAATGTATTCAAGTTCAGAAAAACCTACTATACAAAATATCCAAAGTCCACAAAATTCAAAGCACTCACGTTTCCCTTGTCCAAGTTCACTGGTTCGAGCTTTAAGTGTTAATGTGCAAATTTTCTGTTGGTGTGTGAGCAAGATAACATTTTGGGAAGGGATTCAGTGAATCCGGTTAGCCAGACTTGAGTCCTAGAGGCAGAAAGTACAGTGCCAGCACTCTGAAGGAGGGGTGGGGATATTTGCAGTTTGGAGGGGCATCTGAACTGTAGTATCTGCATGCCTCTGGCAAGACAGTGTTAGAGTAAGTGATAGTGAAAGTGTTTCATTTTTGGGTCACCCTACCTTGGTGAGATATGGCCAGTGTTTAAAAAAAAAAAAAAAAAAAAAAAAAGCTAAAGTCATCAAGCACTAAACTTTCAAAGATAAATGCATTTGATACTCAAAGCTGAGAGAAAAAAAATAACATGGGGGAGGCAGTTTTAACTGGACTTCTCTGAACATACATAAAAAGAAATGTTACCTGATGATGATTATGGGGAAGGGGTCACATTGCCTGTGGCTTCTTTATTATGAACATTGACATACTATAATCACAACTAGTGCAATACTGAATCTTAATATTTGTTCCATTATAACTTAATACTAATCATAGTAACTTTCCAACCAGTTCTATTAGCTAGTTAAATAATAAATCAATTGCACTGTAAAGATATATCCTAAACCTCTGTGACTTCTATTCAAAAGTGTGTTAATCCAATAGCTAGTAAAATCAATTGATCAGATATCATATCTTTAAGTTTAGCATTATTCATTGTTCTTAAGTCTTTTTAGATTCACACTCATATATAAACTTTTGTGTAATTAATTAACTAACTCAGGTGCTATAGTTTTAGATTCTTATTAGCTGTAAATTGACTACCTTAGCTCATTTTTTCATTTTTGTAAACATATTCAACGTACTAACTCACGTGCCAAGAAATCCTTTTGCATTGTCCTATTCTTAGGTCTACTTGCGTTGTTCTATTTTTAAGTATAATTATAGAATCACACTGAATCTTATGATTCCAAACATTGATCCTGATACCAACCTTCTATTAAATGACTTACATGAACCTAACAACAACTGTCATTACTACACAGCAGAACAGGCTAAAACACTACTCAAATCCAACAATAACATAACTATCTTTAATTACAATGTCAGATCTTTAGGCAAACATTTTGATGACCTCACTGCATTATTAAACTCACTTCAGGCCAGTATGTCCATCATTGCTCTCACTGAAACATGGTTAAAGCCTCATACTACAGATATCTATGCCATTCCTGGTTACACAGCCATACACAATTGTCGGCCAGACCAACAAGGAGGTGGCACAGCTATGTTCTACTCAGACCAGCTTGAATGTATTAACAATACATGCACAAGAGATGAACATGGAGAATATATAATAGCTAAATTTAAATCCAAATATCTACAAAAACCTCTCATCGTTATAAACATCTATAGATTACCACAGTCAAACATTCAGCAATTTAGTGAAAAATTAGAAGTATGATTACTGATGCACACATGAACAAAGACCACTTAATCCTCACAGGAGACTTCAATATAAACTTCCTACAAGATCAGGACCCACTAGTAACTGAATTCACAAACACTATGAGCAACTGCTTGCTGCTCCCGACAATAACAAAACCTACGAGAATCTCTGAGACCTGTGCCTCTCTATTAGACCATATCTGACTAACACCATATCCCCATTAAAATCAGGCATAATCCAGACAATACCACTGACCACTACCCAACCTTTCTCATAACAAATCTCGGAAAATTACCAC
>WNWK01036850.1:0-18884 GCA_009830355.1 Cherax destructor
ATAGTTTCCAAAATCAGCATTTCCCAGGCTAGAAGTAAATTCTTGTGCCTTACCAAACAACGCAGTATGCACCAGTGACGCCCAATGAACCTCAGGCCACCCTAAAGCTCGAGCCTGGTTTTCAAATGCTTCGAAAAACTGTTCAGGCTCTGCTTCAACAAAACGAGGAACAAACTGTACTGCCCTTTGTAAATTGAAGTCATCTACAGTCTGATGGAATTGTCTCCTCTCCTTCTCTCTATCAAACTCCTCCTTAGCAAATGCACGCTGTTCTTTAGTTTGTTCAAGAGTGAGTCTAGCTAGTTCAAGCGCCAGTGAACCAGACTCACCTGTTGATAACCCCACACCTGTGACTTGCTGGTTTTGCTCAGGAGTTTTGTCTCTCCCATTTTGTAGAAACCTCAATGGTGACCTACGATTAACAGCTCCTGTAGAGGGAGAAACACTAGACTGATATGCCATAGTTTCAGTTTGTATTTTACTCCTTATAATATCACGCAGCTGAGCAGCAGTAAGGGTACGCTGGTATTCAACACCAATAGAACGAGCGATACGCCAACAACGCTGTAGAGATAGTTTGGGCAACTTTAGCAGAGTTAACTCAGACACTAACCGTCTGACTCGAATAGGTGGCATTAACCCCCAACTTAACACGCTGTAGCTCTATGCACGGTACGAATTGCAGTATACTCATACGATAGCAGAGCTGACACGCAATAGCAAAGCCAATATGCACACACACAATAGCAAGGTTGATACACAATAACAAACCAAATTGCAGAATACTCACAATAGCAGGCTGACCATAGCGAAGCGAATGCAAAGATGAGACACAAAATTCGTGAAGCGTTGGCAAAGCATAAGCAATGCCAGATAGCAAGCTATCTAGATACAAGACTAGCTCCTGCGCGAACTTCAACTCTAGGCTCAACTCCTGCTCTAAGTCTCCAAATTCAGCTCCAGGACAGGCTACCCATATTACAACCTCAGGTTCAATGGCCTGTTAACCTGAGTGTAAAGGAAGCTTGGAGCAAAGAAACACAGTAGAAGATGTATTGAAATTGTATTTCTTCAAAAATCAGCTAGATTAATTCCAAACTTTTATCTTTTCCTTCACCAAGTAATTGTGATTATATAAGACTTTTGTCTTTTCCTTCACCAAGTATAACAAAGTGATATTTACACCTATGTACACTATATACAAAGGAGTAGTGTTTAGTGCACGCCACAGTTGTCTAGGCTAAGCAGCAGCCAAAAGACAGACAACTTTCCACAACCAGCTCTATGCAGGAATTCCAATGACAAACTGCGAGTGGTAACCACGTCACCTTTTGTCATTGTTAAACTCGCATTTAATTGGCTGAACCGAGTCGTTGATTTGATGATGGGGCCCTCATCACCAAACCCTTAACGATGGTTCGCTGGTTGGAGGGGAGCCTATGTGGGTGTGTTAACATGCTCCGAATAAAGGTTACATACTCTTTGCATGCAACAGTGTTGTTGACAGTCACTGGTCCACAAACATTGTGGTGTTGACAGTCACTGGTCCACAAACATTGTGGTGTTGACAGTCACTGGTCCACAAACATTGTGGTGTTGACAGTCACTGGACCACAAACATTGTAGTGTTGACAGTCAGGGGACCACAAACATTGCGGTGTTGACAGTCACTGGACCACAAACATTGCAGTGTTGACATTCACTGAACCACAAACATTGTAGTGTTGACAGTCACTGGGCCACAAACATTGTAGTGTTGACAGTCACTGGACCACAAACATTGTGGTGTTGACAGTCACTGGACCACAAACATTGCAGTGTTGACAGTCACTGAACCACAAACATTGTAGTGTTGACAGTCACTGGTCCACAAACATTGTTGTGTTGACAGTCACTGGACCACAAACATTGTGGAGTTGACAGTCACTGGTCCATAAACATTGTAGTGTTGACAGTCACTGGACCACAAACATTGCAGTGTTGACAGTCACTGGTCCACAAACATTGTTGTGTTGACAGTCACTGAACCACAAACATTGTTGTGTTGACATTCACTGAACCACAAACATTGTTGTGTTGACAGTCACTGGTCCACAAACATTGTTGTGTTGACAGTCACTGAACCACAAACATTGTAGTGTTGACAGTCACTGGACCACAACCATTGTTGTATTGACAGTCACTGAACCACAAACATTATAGTGTTGACAGTCACTGGTCCACAAACATTGTTGTGTTGACAGTCACTGAACCACAAACATTATAGTGTTGACAGTCACTGGTCCACAAACATTGTTGTGTTGACAGTCACTGAACCACAAAAATTGTTGTGTTGACAGTCACTGAACCACAAACATTGTAGTGTTGACAGTCACTGGACCACAAACATTGTAGTGTTGACAGTCACTGGACCACACAAACATTGTAGTGTTGACAGTCACTGAACCACAAACATTGTTGTGTTGACAGTCACTGAACCACAAACATTGTTGTGTTGACAGTCACTGGTCCACAAACATTGTAGTGTTGACAGTCACTGGACCACAAACATTGTTGTGTTGATAGTCACTGGACCACAAACATTGTGGTGTTGACAGTCACTGGACCACAAACATTGTAGTGTTGACAGTCACTGGTCCACAAACATTGTGGTGTTGACAGTCACTGGACCACAAACATTGTAGTATTGACAGTCACTGGTCCACAAACATTGTGGTGTTGACAGTCACTGGACCACAAACATTGTAGTGTTGACAGTCACTGGACCACAAACATTGTGGTGTTGACAGTCACTGGACCACAAACATTGTAGTGTTGACAGTCACTGGACCACAAACATTGTGGTGTTGACAGTCACTGGTCCACAAACATTGTGGTGTTGACAGTCACTGGACCACAAACATTGTAGTGTTGACAGTCAGGGGACCACAAACATTGCGGTGTTGACAGTCACTGGACCACAAACATTGCAGTGTTGACATTCACTGAACCACAAACATTGTAGTGTTGACAGTCACTGGGCCACAAACATTGTAGTGTTGACAGTCACTGGACCACAAACATTGTGGTGTTGACAGTCACTGGTCCACAAACATTGTGGTGTTGACAGTCACTGGACCACAAAATTGTTGTGTTGACAGTCACTGAACCACAAACATTGTAGTGTTGACAGTCACTGGACCACAAACATTGTAGTGTTGACAGTCACTGGACCACAAACATTGTAGTGTTGACAGTCACTGAACCACAAACATTGTTGTGTTGACAGTCACTGAACCACAAACATTGTTGTGTTGACAGTCACTGGTCCACAAACATTGTAGTGTTGACAGTCACTGGACCACAAACATTGTTGTGTTGACAGTCACTGGACCACAAACATTGTGGTGTTGACAGTCACTGGACCACAAACATTGTAGTGTTGACAGTCACTGGTCCACAAACATTGTGGTGTTGACAGTCACTGGACCACAAACATTGTAGTATTGACAGTCACTGGTCCACAAACATTGTGGTGTTGACAGTCACTGGACCACAAACATTGTAGTGTTGACAGTCACTGGACCACAAACATTGTGGTGTTGACAGTCACTGGACCACAAACATTGTAGTGTTGACAGTCACTGGACCACAAACATTGTGGTGTTGACAGTCACTGAACCACAAACATTGTTGTGTTGACAGTCACTGGTCCACAAACATTGTTGTGTTGACAGTCACTGAACCACAAACATTGTAGTGTTGACAGTCTCTGTTGCACAAACATTGCAGTGTTGACAGTCACTGGTCCACAAACATTGCAGTGTTGACAGTCATTGGACCACAAACATTGTGGTGTTGACAGTCACTGGACCACAAACATTGTAGTGTTGACAGTCACTGGACCACAAACATTGTGGTGTTGACAGTCACTGGACCACAAACATTGTGGTGTTGACAGTCACTGGACCACAAACATTGTAGTGTTGACAGTCACTAAACCACAAACATTGTGGTGTTGACAGTCACTGGTCCACAAACATTGTAGTGTTGACAGTCACTGGACCACAAACATTGTGGTGTTGACAGTCACTGGTCCACAAACATTGTGGTGTTGACAGTCACTGGTCCACAAACATTGTAGTGTTGACAGTCACTGGTCCACAAACATTGTGGATTTGACAGTCACTGGTCCACAAACATTGTGGATTTGACAGTCACTGGACCACGAACATTGTGGTGTTGACAGTCACTGGATCACAAACATTGTAGTGTTGACAGTCACTGGACCACAAACATTGTAGTGTTGACAGTCACTGGACCACAAACATTGTGGTGTTGTCAGTCACTGGACCACAAACATTGTAGTGTTGACAGTCACTGGACCACAAACATTGTGGTGTTGACAGTCACTGGACCACAAACATTGTAGTGTTGACAGTCACTGGACCACAAACATTGTGGTGTTGTCAGTCACTGGACCACAAACATTGTGGTGTTGACATTCACTGGATCACAAACATTGTAGTGTTGACAGTCACTGGACCACAAACATTGTGGTGTTGACAGTCACTGGACCACAAACATTGTAGTGTTGACAGTCACTGGACCACAAACACTGTAGTGTTGACAGTCACTGGTACACAAACATTGCAGTGTTGACAGTCACTGGACCACAAACATTGTAGTGTTGACAGTCACTGGACCACAAACATTGTGGTGTTGACAGTCACTGGTCCACAAACATTGTGGTGTTGACAGTCACTGGTCCACAAACATTGTAGTGTTGACAGTCACTGGACCACAAACATTGTAGTGTTGACAGTCACTGGACCACAAACATTGTAATTTTGACAGTCACTGGACCACAAGCATTGTAGTGTTGACAGTCACTGGACCACAAACATTGTAGTGTTGACAGTCACTGGACCACAGACATTGTAGTGTTGACAGTCACTGGACCACAAGCATTGTAGTGTTGACAGTCACTGGACCACAAGCATTGTAGTGTTGACAGTCACTGAACCACAAACATTGTGGTGTTGACAGTCACTGGATCACAAACACTGTAGTGTTGACAGTCACTGGACCACAAGCATTGTGGTGTTGACAGTCACTGGTTCACAAACATTGTTGTGTTGACAGTCACTGGACCACAAACATTGTAGTGTTGACAGTCACTGGACCACAAACATTGTAGTGTTGACAGTCACTGGATCACAAACATTGTGGTGTTGACAGTCACTGGACCACAAACATTGTAGTGTTGACAGTCACTGGACCACAAACATTGTAGTGTTGACAGTCATTGGACCACAAACATTGTAGTGTTGACAGTCACTGGACCACACACATTGTAGTGTTGACAGTCACTGGATCACAAACAGTCCAATAAGCCACATCATCAGCAGAGAAATCAAGCCACAACCCTGGATCTTTTGCTATATTTACTCCAGCTTTTGCCGACTAAATCATTTCAACACCATCACTATCATCATCACCACCATCATCACCATCATCACCACCATCACTACCATCATCACCACCATCATCACCATCATCACCACCATCACTACCATCATTACCGCCATCATCACCATCATCACCACTTTCATCACCATCATCACCACCATCACTACCATCATCACCACTATCACCACCATCATCACCATCATCACCACAATCACTACCATCATCACCACCATCATTACCATCATCACCACCATCACTACCATCATCACCACCATCATCACCACTATCATCACCATCATCACCACCATCACTACTATCATCACTATCATCATCACCATCATCACCACTATCACTACCATCATTACCGCCATCATCACCATCATCACCACTTTCATCATTATCATCACCACTATCACTACCATCATCACCATCATCGCCACCATCATCACCATCATCACCACTATCACTACCATCATCACCACTATCATCATCACTATCATCACCATCATCACCACCATCACTACCATCATTACTGCCATCATCACCATCATCACCACTTTCATCACCATCATCACCACCATCACTACCATCATCACCACTATCATCACCACCATCATCACCATCATCACCACCATCATCACCACCATCACTACCATCATCACCACCATCATCACCACCATCATCACCACGGTCCACTAAACTTGCATTTTCATCAATTATTTCAACCCCAGAATGTACTGTAAAGTAACTTGATTCAACATTTACAGTAGATGTATAAAGAGAATTTACAGTCAAAGTGAGATCAGTAGTGAGACGAGACCCGTGCTAGAGACGAGACCCGTGCTAGACGAACCTGCTGGTGACATCTTAGTGATTAACCCCTTAACTGTCCAAACGTAGATCTACGTTCTCTCGCCCCGCGCTCCGAATATTTTGAAAAAAAAAAGTTTCTTTTTTTTTAAACTAAAGAGGGCAATTTTATGTATGTAATAAGACCAATAAAATGTTTAAGGTCATTACTTACAGAGATATAAGACGGCGAAGTTGGCGCTGGATGCTCACCTGGCGGCAACATGGAGTCCTGCCACTTGCAGAAATGTTGCTGATATACCTTTTTTCTCGTTTTTAATTTCTATAATTTTTATGTTCTGATAATTACAATTTATAGTAGTTCTTGTGATTTCATAGCTAATCTTTGTTCTGACACTAATATTAGGTACTGAAATAGTACTCAAATAGCCAGAAACACAGTGACAAGTGAACGTTTTCACCTGCCTTGATCACGTACTATTGTCTAGAAATATATACATGATATTTATAGGTTCCAGCAATGTTTTAGACATGCTGGAGTATATATGAAACTGCCTTTGGCTTTATTTGTTTTCACTGTTACACATAAATATGCGTCGGTCTGCCTATCTGTCTGTCTGTGTCTGTCTATCTTCCTGTCTCTCTGTCTGCTTGTCTTTCTTTCTGTCTCAGAGAGAGAGCTGCTCATGAACCAACAGGAATTACACAATGATACCGAGTCGTGAGTCGTCACGTCTGATTCCTGTACAAGGGAAAATGCGTATTACTTGTCAGTTATGCTTATTATGCCTTATATCTACAAGGACAGTATAGCACTTTGTCTGGATTTTTTGGGTCATCCTAGGTAATTTACACTCTGAATAAAAACTGTATTTATGTGTACCTGTGAGACAGAGATAGACAGAGATAGAGACAGTGTTAATTCCTGTTTAGCTTGCTGAATAAGGTAACATGGGTTGAATTGAGATGGCCGCAGACTAGATTTGTTTATTGTATAAGTTCACATGGGCAGAAACGTGAGGGGACCGGAAGCCAGCTTGGGAACAACCTGCTTCAGTGAGGTAGACTGGTGAAGTGAGGACGCTTGGGCATTGCGTCTCACTGACCTAAACAGGCCTACAGATGGCAGCACTGGAGTGCCGCGAGATATGAAACTAACAGGAGCAAAGGCTGTCTACATCCGCTCGGCCACCTACCGCATGTCGTCTCGACACGAAAATACTGGCGGGCACGAAGGTGTAAAAGAGCAATACATTCAATAGTTAACCCAGGGGGGACTGGCTTCCACTCACCCGAAATTCAGGACATATAATTATAGCAGGCCTCAAAAACTCTCCCATCCTGAGGGAAGAGAAAATTGGCATACTCGTACAGCTGGACGGAGGGCAGAGGTGTCCGCAGGGCTAGGGCATCAAGCTTGACTGCACGTCCTGGAGCGCTGTACCATCCTCACATTTGCAAACAATGACTGACAGTAGCATTTCCTAAGGTGTGACATTTGACTCAAAAAGGTGGCACTGCCCATACCTTTATACAGGTTTTACGAGACACACTGGATGCACATACTTACAATAACATTTCCATGGAATTCATTATACACGGGTACCCTTCTAGAATAAATTTTACATATTTACATGGTGTTGTCCACCCTGACTCAGTTTTTTTACTAACTATGCTATGTATGCGCATTAATCCCCATTTCTGCAAGCAGACAACTGGCGTAGCTAGTGTAGGAGTCAGACAAGTCAGTAGGTATGTCAATGTCACAGAAATGTACTGCTGTCCTGGGTCTCAGGCTGTTATCTGTTGTAGTGGTAGCGGGTGAAGAACAAGATGGGTTGTCACTAGTTTGAGTCTGATTGTGGCTTTGCAACGCACACGATTCCAGCTCTGCTTCGGCTTGCACATGATCAACATACTTCATGTGGTCAAGGTGAGCTTCTTTGATAGTTCCGGAAGCAATCTCCCTCACCTCAAACTTATTGCTGCAGAGCTGTCGAAGGACACAGTAAGGACCAACAAACTTGGGGACAAGTTTATGCATACCAGGGGTCTGCATTGGGTTGAGCAACATAACCTTGCAACATGGTTCTACCTTGTTTTCCTTAGCATAGGCGTTGCGATCAGACGTGAACCTATCTGCGGCTTTTATGAGGTTCTCACGTACTCGTTAGAAGACAAGCTGTGTGGTCCGCATCTTGACTACACTGGTGTTATTGGTGTCATAAGTTGGACTGGGCTGAGCAAACAGGATTTCGTACGGTAAACGCTTATCATAGCCGTACAAGGCAAAATGGGGTGTCTCGCCAATTGAGCTGTTGAGGGAAGAGTTCAATGTACACTGAACATCTGGAATAGTGTCATCTCATGTAGTACAACTCGGATTAACGGTTACGCTGAGCACCTCCAGAACTTTGCAGTTTGTACGTTCAGCAAGACTATTACTCGCGGGGTGGCGAGGAGCTACTGGTGCTTGGTGAATGTCAAACCTGGAACAAAGGTCCTTCATCGTGGCATTTATGAACTCCGACCCATTGTCTGACAGGAGAACACGTGGGCAGGTATGATGGAGAACGATACGCTCACGGAAAGCATTTGCAACTGTCTCGGCCGTTTTGTCAGGGATGGGTACTAACTCGAAGTACTGCGTCAAGTTATCTACCATTACAAGCAGGTGTTTATTACCTTTCTCCGAGGTCGAGAAATTCGTCAACAGGTCGACAGAAGTTCTCTCCCAGGGCTCCTTTGTAATGGGATACTTCAGAATGGGATTGGGACCCGTGACAGTACCCTTGTGTTGTAAGCAAACGACACACTGGTGTACATACTTGGCAATTTCCGCTGCCATCTTAGGCCAGAAATATTTCATTCTAGCCTGTTTGATGCTGCGGTCCTTCCCGGGGTGCGCTGTGCCTAGGACATCGTGGATCAACTTGAGAGTCGCGGGTACCAGGGACTCTGGTATCACCAGTTGGTGTACGGTTCTGCCGGGGTCCACTAGTCGAGCTACACGACACAGTACTCCTTGATTGACCACTAAGTCTGTCAGCGGAACGGGTGACTTGACCCGCGGGCCAACGTCCTCCTTGGTTAGGAATCGAAGGACTGGTGACAACACCGGGTCCCGCCGTTGGGCTCTCTCTAGGTCCTCGACGGAGAACGAGTTGTCTGCACTGACAAAGGCTATATGCCTCGACAAGGCGTCAGCCACGACATTTTGTTTACCCAGTACATAGCAGACTTTGGGATTGTAGTCGTTAAAGGTGAGAGACCACCCAGCATGTTTCCCAGAGAGATTCTTGTTTGCAAAAAGGGATAATAACGGCAGAGGATCCCTGTAAATCTTGATAGGATACTGGTAAATAATGTCTCTGAAGTGGTTCAAAGCCCAGACGATGGCTAAGGCTTCTAGCTCTGTCACAGAGTAATTGACTTCAGCTTTGGTAAGAACACGACTAGCATAAGCTTTTGGCTGTTGCTTACCATTAGATTCCTGCGACAAGACTGCACCGATGCCAACTTTGCTGGCATCTGTCGTCAAGGTGAATGCTTTGGTGAAATCAGGGAATCTAAGGACTGGGGCTGATGTTAACCTATTTTTAAGTGTGACGAAAGCTCTTTCTTGGTCACACGTCCACTCAAAGGGGACATCTTTCTTAAGGAGCTGCGTCAAGGGTGCAGCTAAGGTGGAGAAGCCGGCTATGAAATTGCGGTATAATCCGGCTAGGCCTACGAAGGAGCGGACAGTATCTGCCGTCGTAGGTCTAGGGAACTTTTGCACAGCCGAGATTTTAGACTTGTCTGTCTTGATACCGCTCTGAGTCACTACGTGACCCAGAAACTTTATTTCCTGCTTAAGGAACTGGCATTTTGAAAGCTTCACTTTAAGATTAGCCTTGGCTAGTTTTTCCAGTACCCGCTCAAGTTTTACGAGATGAGTAGGAACATCTTGGGACATCACAATGAGATCGCCTAGGTAGACCATGAGCGTGCCACCTAGGAGAGTACGGAAAATCGTTGTCATTAGACGACTGAACGTGATCGGGCTTCCGCGCAAGCCAAAAGGCATTCTTTTGAACTGATAATGACCAGTAGGCATAGAGAACGCTGTTAGTTCTTTGCTTTGGTCATCAAGAGGGATGTGCCAAAACTCTTGAAGAAGATCAAGAGTCGAAAAGACCTTGTTATCGCCAATGTTCTGTAACTGGTCATTCAGAACTGGCAATGGAAATCGGTCTGGGATGGTACAGGCATTCAGTTTCCTGTAATCGATAACAGGACACCATGTTCCATCTTTTTTGGGAACTAGGATTAGAGGGGCATTCCAATGGGAAATGGACTCCTCGATAACTCCATCGCGGAGCATCTTTGCAATGAGTTCGTCAGCAAACACTCTTTGCACATGCGGCAAACGATACGCAGGCACGTAAATGGGTTTAGTACCTTTATCAAGCGGAATATGGTGAGACATAAGCAGGGTCAGACCCATGGACTCACCATCTAACGCGATGGCAGTGCGTGCGTGATTGAGAACCTGGAGAAGTTGTGGAACTTCTTCCGGGTAGTCTGTCATAGCTAGATCATCTTCCTGCACTGGCTGGGTGACGGAAGAACTAGTAGCGGACTCACCTGGGAGGACTGCACTTACAAGGACATCAGCTGGGATTTCGCCCTCTACTCTCACCGGGAGAGGGAATCTGACGAGGTCGACAAGTGAAGTATCCTTCCTCAGGGGGAATTCTCGACTGTGCAAGTTACCGACAAGGACTTGCAACTTACTACGACGCACAGTGTGCAATTCGGCTCAAGGGAGAGACCCTTGACTCTGCACGTGTCGTTGTCGACTAGCACGTGATCTCCTTCGAAAGCTCTTGTCACATACACCGTAACAGGAGTGAGCGAATTAGCCAACAAAGTGACGTCATACTTTGTACAGGCAGTAACTCTGCTCGCTGATGCCATGACACGAGTCAGACAGTTGCCTGCCGACAGGGAGACTGCGGCTTGACAACTGTCATCCTCTACAACAGGGCGAGAGTTAGAGTGATGGTCAGAATGGGCGTCCCCAGACTGGGTTTCACTGATAACTGAGCGCTGATGGTCAGGAGGTGACGAGATACGAGCTCTCTTATGAGGTTGGTCAGGACAAGAGGCCGACCTCATGGAGGATGTGCGACGGAAACCACGGGTTTCCAATGATTCCAAGCACTGGATGTACTCAGAGATGGAGTGGCAGGTAGTGGAACCCAAGCGTACACCCCAGAAGGGCGCGTCCACTCCGTCAAAATCCGCTTTCCACTTAGCTGGATCTAAACGGATCTTAAGGTCTGCCATGGTCTTGAAACCAATGAGCAAATCGCCTGGGAAGACGATGTCATCAACAACTAAGAACTTTGCTGACCACTTGTGATCATGGATCGCAAATTCTAAGGTTGTACAACCACGGACCGTGAGAGGGCTACCTGAAACGCCTCGCAATGTCTGAATAGCAGACGGCTCGGTCAGCATGGCTGCATGGAGACCAATGTCACGGAAGAGGGTGGAACGGACAATGTTAACCACCGAACCTGTATCAAGGAAAAGCTGAATAAGCTTCCGATGAAGTGTGGACTCAACGAGAGGTCCACACGGGCTGTCATACCGAACGTGAAGGCATGACGGGCCGACTAGGTCTCTGGAGTCCCGGCTGCTAGAGGCTCGACGCTTGGTGGAGCAACTCGACGTCCTGGAAGGTATGGTTCGAGTCTCGACACCAGCGTCGAGGCACTCTGTTTCCGTGCTGTCGGCATGGAGGAGACGCTGGCAAAGTCGTCTTGCTAGCCCACCGGTCATAACCTGACCTGCCGTTTTGATTCGGCTTGGTCTGCGGTTTGCTGTTCGTCCTAGCCTTGTCTGCTGATTGCTGGACGGCTGCAGCAAAAGTGACAGGGGGTTGCACAGTCGGCAACACAAGAGTTGACGATTGAGGGACTTGCAAGGGAGTACCAGCAGAGCGACAAGCCTTGTCTTTCTCACCCGGTGGTTTAATTTTATCGATGGCATTAAAGGCGCCCAGGATGTGTTCCTTGGGGCCGAGCCCTAATTCGTCAATCCTATCATGGATTGACGAATCATGGGGATGATGTCTTCGAGTTTTATACTACCGTCACCAGTGACCCACTTGCTATCCTTCATGTCAATAAAATCTAACGATGCTCGCTGGAAACGACAGACGCAAGCGAGGGGGCTTTCATGCGGGGATTGGCACTCATTCAAGACGCTAGTGATAATGTGAAGGTAATGGCGCTGATGCCTGCGCCGGAAGTAATTACGGAATGCTTCCTTAAGCTTGGGCCATGACTGCAAATCACGCACTTCCACCAAGTCTAAGAAGGAAGTGATAACACTTAGGGATGTGTCCACAGCCACCGCGGCAGTGTTTACATAGTGCGCGTCAGTGGGGTTATCGGTTCGTCCTTTAACTGTCGTCTCGACCGATTTGAACCAAGTCTCCATCATACTGGCGCGACCGTCGAACAAAAGGGACGGGCGGGAATGACATGAAGTGCCATTCGTGGCCGCGATATGGGCTACTGCCTGGCCAATCGTTATGGAGGCGTTGTCCTTCCCCTGATGGGACCCAACAGGAGAGGCATCAGTGCCATCTGTGGCAGAAGCTTGGGCACCGCGACGGCCACCGCGTTTCTGAGTCATAGCGTCAGTTATAAGCACAAAATAAGTCACGGAGAAAGGGAAAGGGATCAAAGCAAGAATTGATATGCAAACGGCTAGAACTCAACACAGAGTCAGAGAGGACACAACACGGTGTTACTCGAAAACTGCTTATTTGTTAACAAATGCGTGAATTACGTCAAAAAAATAAGAATGGTACTCTCTGAAACTCAAGGTAAATTTTGGATACAAGTGAATTAATTGCTGGGGTGTTCACAGAACAAAAGCAGAGATAACTTGCATGAAAATAAATGAACTAACAAGTAGCAGAATTAACAAAAGTTTGCAAATTAAAATGAAAACTGGGTATTACATACACTGTACTGCAGTGCAGGCTTGCTCAACACACAGCAAAATGTTGCAGGTGCAATTAGGTATGGCAAAGAAAAATATGAATTCACTTGCAGCAAGGTAAGGTGGAAAAACAATTTATAATATCAGTCTTCAATGGTACTAAAAACAGTCACAAAAATTTACTGTATCAAGAAGTACTGAATTTCACATAAAAAGGCAATGAGTAAAATGCAAAAATGGTAAAAATCAATAATAATAGGGGCAAAAAGTTACAGGTGGCAAAATGAGTATACACTGACACAAGAAAAAAAAATGACAAGTAAATTCTGGTTCAAAAGTATGAAATTTCACAGGTAAGTATTGCAATAATGGCAAATAAGCAGGTTCCTGGGAATTCAAGGGCAGGAACTGATAATGCACTCAATGACAGGGCATAAACATTAACAGAATGCAAAACACAGGTGAATGAGCCTAAACAAAAATTTGGCAAAGAAATAATATGGAGAAAAAAAAATTAAATTGAGACACTGGAGAAAATGTAGGTGTCTAGTCACAAGTTGTTGAATTCAAGCAGAATAAAACTGACACTGGCAAGTATTAAAATAACACTTTGAACACACTGACATATCAGAACTGTGCAAGGTTGTCAACAATTTGTGGCTAGCTTGCAGATGCAACAATCAAAATAATAGCAGACAGATATGACTTGCAATTAAAAAGAATATATATATATATATATATATATATATATATATATATATATATATATATATATATATATATATATATATATATATATTTTTTTTTTTTTTTTTTTTTTTTTTTAACACATCGGCCGATTCCCACCAAGGCAGGGTGGCCCGAAAAAGAAAAACTTTCATCATCATTCACTCCATCACTGTCTTGCCAGAAGGGTGCTTTACACTACAGTTATAAAACTACAACATTTACACCCCTCCTTCAGAGTGCCGGCACTGTACTTCCCATCTCCAGGACTCAAGTCCGGCCTGCCGGTTTCCCTGAATCCCTTCATAAATGTTACTTTGCTCACACTCCAACAGCACGTCAAGTATTAAAAACCATATGCCTCCATTCACTCCTATCAAATACGCTCACACATGCTTGCTGGAAATCCAAGCCCCTCGCACACAAAACTTCCTTTACCCCCTCCCTCCAACCTTTCCTAGGCCGACCCCTACCCCGCCTTCCCTCCACTACAGATTTATACACTCTCGAAGTCACTCTGTCTCGTTCCATTCTCTCTACATGTCCAAACCACCTCAACAACCCCTCCTCAGCTCTCTGGACAATCGTTTTGGTAATCCCGCACCTCCTCCTAATTTCCAAACTCCGAATTCTCTGCATTATATTCACACCACACATTGACCTTAGACATGACATCTCCACTGCCTCCAGCCTTCTCCTCGTTGCAACATTCATCACCCATGCTTCACACCCATATAAGAGTGTTGGTATAACTATACTCTCATACATTCCCTCTTTACTTCCATGGACAAGGTTCTTTGTCTCCACAGACTCCGAAGTGCTCCACTCACCCTTTTCCCCTCATCAATTCTATGATTCACCTCATCCTTCATAGACCCATCCGCCGACATGTCCACTCCCAAATATCTGAATACATTCACCTCCTCCATACTCTCTCCCTCCAATCTGATATCCAATCTTTCGTCACCTATTCTTTTTGTTATCCTCATCACCTTACTCTTTCCTATATTCACTTTCAATTTTCTTCTTTTACACACCCTACCAAATTCATCCACCAACCTCTGCAGCTTCTCTTCAGAATCTCCCAAAGCACAGTGTCATCAGCAAAAAGCAACTGTGACAACTCCCACTTTGTATTTGCTTCTTTATCTTTTAGCCCAACACCTCTTGCCAAGACCCTCGCATTCACTTCTCTTACAACCCCATCTATAAATATATTGAACAACCACGGTGACATCACACATCCTTGTCTAAGGCCCACTTTTACTGGGAAATAGTCCCTTCCCTCCTACACACTCTAACCTGAGCCTCACTATCCTCATAAAAACTCTTCACTGCTTTCAGTAACTTTCCTCCTATTCCATACACCTGCAACATCTGCCACATTGCCCCCTATCTACCCTATCATACGCCTTTTCCAAATCCATAAATGCCACAAAAACATCTTTACCCTTATCCAAATACTGTTCACCTATATGTTTCACTGTAAACACTTGGTCTACACACCCCTACCTTTCCTAAAGCCCCTTGTTCATCTGCTATCCTGCTTTCTGTTTTACTCTTAATTCTTTCAATAATAACTCTACCATACACTTTACCAGGTACACTCAACAGACTTATTCCCTATAAGTTTTGCACTCTCTTTTGTCCCCTTTGCCTTTATACAAAGGAACAATACACGCTCTCTGCCAATCCCTAGGTACCTTACCCTCTTCCATACATTTATTAAATAATAGCACCAACCACTCCAAAATTATATCCCCACCTGCTTTTAACATTTCTATCTTTATCCCATCAATCCCAGCTGCCTTACCCCCTTTCATTCTACCCACTGCCTCACGAACTTCCCCCACACCCACAACTGGCTCTTCCACACTCCTACAAGATGTTATTCCTCCTTGCCCTACACACGAAATCACAGCTTCCCTGTCTTCATCAACATTTAACAAATCCTCAAAATATTCTCTCCATCTTCCCGATACCTCTAACTCTCCATTTAATAACTCTCCTCTCCTATTTTTAACTGTCAAATCCATTTGTTCTCTAGGCTTCCTCAACTTATTAATCTCACTCCAAAACTTTTTATTATTTTCAACAAAATTTGCTGATACAATTAATAATTAGGTGAGAGGCTAGATGCAGAATAATGCACTAGGATTTAAAAAATGCAAAAAAAATGAGTTTGCAAAATGCAACAATGTTGCTGAATAATTCACTGAAAGTATGGGCTTCAGTGATACTGTACTTGTTGCAGGGCAATTAAATAATGTCACAAATTCTTAGGAAATGCCAGACAAGTCACTGTTTACTTAACTTTGATTGTAGATGGAAGGTAGATGCAAGTAGGCAGATTCTGAAACTCCTGGTGTGTACTGGTGGCTGGATGCGGCGGTACACACACTATAAACACTTGTGGGCTTCTATGGGGTCTTCAGTGGCGTAGAAAATATTGTGCAAAGCTTGGGAAGAACGGGAAAAGGACGTAGAACTCTGTGAAAACGAGGGAGTTTAGTAAAGATAAGGGAACTCGTGAGCTGAGCGCTGCGTTGTGTTTACACTGGGGAACGTGTCTGAGAGCGCTGCTGACCGTGGCTTTGGGGAATGCAGACGGACATGGGGAAATTACTACACAAACAGAACTAGGCAGGATACCAGGAATTACTGCAAGAGACTGCAACAATTACTAAGATGTTACTTTACAGTTTTCACTGTGGGAAATTTGGAGATACTGGTGCAATAACAAAAAAAAAAAAAAAAAAATCACTGCTGTAGCTGGAGGAAGGGTGAAGATTGAAGGGCGCAGGAACGAGATGCTGGGAACACTGCAGGCGCCTGGCTTGGCTTGGCTTGGGACAAACACGATGGGTTCCCATGTGGTCAAGCCGGGAATGGCTTCTTGAAGAACTCGGAGAAAACAACACACAGACGACGAGCTGGATATAGGGAGCATAGAAACGTAGCAAGAGGAGTGGAGAGTAGGTGATTGGTGGTGTGAGGTAGGCAGGCAGCGGCGCCCTGAGGTAGACACACGTGGACACAACACCAACACACCCAAAACGACCTCACCTTGCGTCTCTTGTAGCTGTAGGAAGGGTGTAAAGACGCTGCTGGATGCAGAAGGGTGTAGGAGAATGCTGGAGAGTTGTAGAGTAGGAGATGAACACACACATGACTGCTTCAGGCTGGAGAGCTGGAGATGACGACCTATGTCCCGATTTTGTGGAAAAATCGTGGACGATGCTCTGACTCAGGCACCCACGAGACGCTGGAAGCTACGGATGATGCTATAAGCCAGCAGATGACCTGGATATGACTGGCTTGGTCGGATGATCGACTGGTCGGTGGGTCTCCTACACTACACTCTGCCGTGAACCACTGCTGTCACCACTGTTAACTCTATTTTCTTGGCTGCTTACGTCTGGGCAGTAGAATGGTAGCGTAGGTGCAGAGATACGGCCGATGACTAGACTCAGTTTATTAATGGCAAGGTGTAGGTATACACTGGGCAGAGCGTGAGGGGACCGGGAGCCAGCAAGGGTAGAACCTGTCTCGAGTAGGTAGGCCACCAGAGTGAGGGAAGAAACATGGCTGACCAGCCCGACCTTGATAGGCCTATAGATGGCAGCACTGTAGTGCCGCGCAGTTTGAAAGAGCCTCTGAATAGGCTGTTTACAAACATCTTATATCTTATGTTCTTTCCTGATCTATCTCACAATCTTGACTCTTCTTTCTGCGTCTTGTGTATTGTTATGAGGAATTTTTCCTTTTTCTTTTTTTTCTTTGACCCTGACTTCAGCCTGTGGGAGTATAGTCAGTATGGCTTCATAAAATGACCCTCTTAACCCCAGGCTGGGATTAGGGTGTCCACTTCATATTATGGCTAGTTTATGGTGTACCCCATATCCATCCTTTGGATCATAGTGGCTAGTTAATGTACACCCCATATAAATCCATTGGATCATAGTGGCTAGTTAATGTGCACCTCTTATTCATCTGTAGACGGTAAAGCAAGAGCATAAGGCTTCACATAAGGCCTAGAACGAGGCTTCAAACTGATTAAAAAAGTTCCTGCAGTGAGTTATATATAGTATCTTGATTCTTTGGTCAGATGATAACGCTTGAGCAACGTGAATGGGTTCTTTCCTCGCTAAGTCCAAGTGCGTGTCTATGATAGATGAGTTGCACTTTGATTGTGATCTCGCGGCCCGATTCCCTTCTGGGTTTGTTTTATCTTCTTGGGAATTCCTTATTCCGCCTTATTTTTTTTGTCAATTCAAAAAGTTTGATCAGGAACTGTCGTGGGGTTCGTCGGAGATAAGAAATACACAGGTTGGATGTCTTGGAGACGTATAATTAAGAAGTCTTGAGGAAAGCCCGGCGACATACCTCGGCCTACCGCTCCATGTGAAGGTCTCGTGACGTCACGACTAGCGAGGAAGCATATCTATAAAGTAGCTGGAATTATCTAAGTAAACTGTACAAATTCACGGGAAACTCTGACGAGATGGTTGTTACGAAGCTAATGGGACCCCAGGAGGTTAAACATTGGTTATGAGTAAACACAAAAATTTTTAAAAAAAACCAGCCTAGGGGGACACATTCTCACTCCAAAAAACTCAAAGGGGGCCACCCTTGTTTCTAATCACCATAGGTGTGATCTTTCAAAAACGTCAATTTCCTTTCCCAAAAAAAAACACATTTTAAAAAAGTATATACTACAACAAATCTGCCTTCAAAACATCACAATAATATAATATACTTTTACTAAGTGAATGTAATAAACTTTGCTAGTTGATTAAAATTAGGCCTAGGAAAATTAAACAATTAATGACAAGTAGTTCTACATACTCCCCACTACTGGTAAATACTACTATTTCTGTATCTCCCAAATT
>WNWK01036851.1:0-18883 GCA_009830355.1 Cherax destructor
ATTGGGCAAGGAGGAATAACTTTTTGTAGGATTTTGGAAAGGGGCCAAGGGAGTGTGGGGAAGTTCGTGAGGCGGGGGGAGACTAAAGGGGGTAAGGCAGCGGGATTAGGGATAAAGATGAAATTTAAAAAAAAGGGGATATAGTTTTGTAGGGTTGGGGTTTATTTAAAAATGTAGGAAAAGGGAAAACCCCGGGACTGGAAGGGTTTTTCCTTTTATAAAGGCAAAAAAAAGATTAAAAATTATGGGGAATAAGTCTGTTGAGTATCCAGTTATTATTAAATTTTTTGAAAGAATTAAGAGTAAGCGGAGAGCAGGATAAGACAAAAAGGGGGCTTTAGGAAAGGTGGGGTGTGTAGAAATGTTTACAGTGAAACATATAGGTGAACAGTATTTAGATAAGGGAAAGAGGTTTTTTGGCATTTATGGTTTGGGGAAAAGGCGATGATAGGGGGAGGGGGGGAAGGGGAGATGTTGCAGGTGTAGGAATAGGAGGTAGGATACTGAAAGCAGTGAAGAACTTTTAAAGGATAGTGAGGCTCAGGTTAGAGGTAGGGAGAGGGAGATTATTTCAGTAAAAGTGGCCTTAGACAAGGATGGGATGCCCGGGTTTTTCAATATTTTATAAATGGGGTTAAAAGAGAAGTGAATGCAAGGGTCTTGGAAAGGGGGGTGGGGTTAAAAGACAAAGAATCAAATACAAAGGGGAGTGCCACAGTTGCTTTTGCTGATGACACTGTTTTTTGGGAGATCCAAGAAAGGGGCAGAGGTTTGGATAAATTTTTGGGGGAGAAAGAAGAATAGGTAGGGTTGGGGCAGCAACCGCCCGGGGAGGTACTCCGTCCCCAAGGAGTAAAAAACGAAAGCCTGATTTTTTTAATGATGGGGGGATTGCTGGTGTTTTTTTTCTTTAAAACATGCAAGATTTCAGGTATGTCTTGTTATTTCATTACACTTAGGCCACACACATTCATGTACAAGATATATATATACACCCCCCCTCTGGGTTTTCTTCTTTTTCTTACTAGTTCTTGTTCTTATTTCCTCTTATCTCCAGGGGGAAGTGGAAAGAATTTTCCTCCGAAGTATGCGTGCAAAGAGGCCTAACATCGGGAGCGGGGAAAAATGCCCCTTCTCCTGTATATATTATAAATGTAAAATGGGAAACTCTTTTCATTTTGGGCACCCCATTTGGGGGGGAAAAGGGGGCGGGAAAAGAAGAAGAAGATGTAAAAGAAGAAAATTGAAAGTGAATATAGGAAAGAGAAGGTGATGAGATAAAAAGTTTGGGGAGATAGTTTGGGATATCAGTTGGAGGGGAGAGTATGGAGGAGGTGAATGTATTCAGATTTTTGGGGGGGGAATGTCAGCAGATGGGTCTATGAAGGATGAGGTGAATCATAGAATTGATGAGGGGAAAAGGGTGAGGTGACTTGAGTTGGTGGAGACAAAGAATTTTGTCCATGGAAGTAAAGAGGGGAATGTATGAGATAAGTTATACCAACGCTCTTATATGGGTGTTAAGCATTGGTGATGAATGTTGCAACGAGGAGAAGGCTGAGGCAGTGGAGATGTCATGTCTGAGGTCAATGTTTGGGTGAATATATGCAGAGAATTCAGAGTTTGGAAATTAGGAGGAGGTGAGGGATTACCAAAACTTTATCCAGACGGCTGAGGAGGGGTTGTTGAGGTGGTTCGGATATGTAGAGAGAATGAAACGAAACGGAATGACTTCGAGAGTGTACGTATAAATCGAGTGGAGGGAAGATGGGGTAGGGGTCGGCCTAGGAAAGGTTGGAGGGAGGGGGTAAAAGGTTTTGTGTGCAAGGGGCTTGGATTTCCAGCAAGCATGCATGAGCGTATTTGATGGTTTTTAATACTTGACGTGCTGTTGGAGGTGAGCAAAGTAACATTTATGAAGGATTCAGGAAACCAGCAGGCCAGACTTGAGTCCTGGAGATGGGAAGTACAGTGTCTGCACTCTGAAGGAGGGGTGTTAATGTTGCAGTTTTATAACTGTAGTGTAAAGCACCCTCTGGCAAGACAGTGATGGAGTGAATGATGATGAAAGTTTTTCTTTTGGCCACCCTACCTTGGTGGGAATCAGCCGATGTGTTAATAAAAAATAAAAATGTCTGTCTAATCATCGATACCATTGGCATTGGAGAATTCTGTAGGCCAGTCAACCGTCTCTTAGCTCTGCTGGAAGTTACTTATTGATGCCTCGTCATGGAGTCTAAATGAAACTTTGTTGTATTCCAGTGGTGGTTTATTAACCCTTGGGGGTCCAAGGGGGTCCTGAAACTCGTTCTCAGGGTCCACGAATTTAAAAAAAAAAAATTTTTTTTTCTTATGGAATGATAGAGAATCTTTTTCCGATCATAATGGCACAAAAATTATGAAATTTGATCGAAAACTAACGGAATTATGCTTTCCGAAGTTAGCGGTAGCCATGACACTTACGCATCTGCGTTTCGCCCACTTTGAGCCCTATTTTTGGCACATTCCAATGTTTCAGTCTACTAAAATTATAGCTATTTCGCTAGAACTCCATTTTCTATCGATTGAGTACAAGAAACCACCTATTTACCAATTTCAACTACCCAAAATAGTGGTCAGAAAATGGCAATTTGGCCAATTTCACACAAATTTCAAACGATGCCAATTTCAAAATAGGATCCATAATAAACAAGACAGACATTCCTGGCATAAAATAACATCTTCTCTGTTCATTAGTTACGTCTCCAGGCCCCTCTTACATTACTTTTGCTTTCCATTTTGAATTTTTATTCTCACAAAAAAATAGAAGATTTATTGTTATGTATACAACTGCATCATTGTAAAAATGGTATAAATAATATCAGAGCACTTGTGCATGAATATCAGACTCGCCAGTTGATGTGTATTGGACGCATGGTGTGATTTGTTTACTCTTGAACATCGTCAAAAATCGAACATTTTCGCTAATTTGAGCTCAATTTCAAGGTACTTGTTATTGTCAAACCAATCAAAATCATCTCTATTTCTGTAATATATCTTCCATTCTATCAAATGAGAACAACAAAACGAGAATACAACAATAAATACCATACGAAAATAGACTGCAAAGTCTCTGTTTTAAACCAAAAACACGGTCAGAGTTTTTTTTTCCTCATTATGCACTGTGTGGTGCAGGAATTTTTTTATACTGCGCACACTGACCGCACAGACCCATTCTATCACATCTAGGCCTAACAGCCTGTTTCTGCTTGATTTGAGGGCGCTAGGAATTTAGGCATACTAGTACGTCAATAACCCCAGTGCGTAAGACGTACTAGTACGACCAAAACCCCGAAAGGGTTAATGTTTGTTAAGAGGAAGGTGGGGTAGTGGTCAGTAGTGCTGTCTGTAATTATCCCTGATTTAAGGGGGCTAGTACAGTAGATCGTCATTTAGCACAAGATTATGTTGCACGTTATGGTTATTGCACGATTGAAGAATTGGGGCACATTATTATCTAACACTATGTAAAAATAATATTACACGGTTCGGGGAGGGAAAATTTTTGAACACACGGTAGCCCGCGGTGGGTTAAACCATTGAGTCAGTGGGGGTCCTACTGAGGGTGGCTATGAGCCACATCAAGTGTTTAATGCTGACGAGAGAAGTGTTTTCTGGAAGAAAATGCCAACACGAACTTATATCAGTCAGCAAGAGAAAAGTGCACCAGGCTTCAAGACAGCAAAGGATCGCTTCACCTTGCTCCTTTTCGGTAATGCATCAGGTGATTTCAAGTGTAAGCATAATCCTCGTGCTTAGAGGAAAAGGGAATTTGTTTTTCCTTCCCGCAAACTGTAAGTTTATTCAGATACACGGGGCCAGGAGCTGAGTCTCGATCCCTACAACCACAATTAGTTGAGTACAGTTACATTGATTATCATACATAGCAGCATATGTGTAGAGAACCTAGGATAACCCAAAAAAAAGTCAGACAATGGAAATAAGTCACTGACTTTTTTGGGTTATCCTAGGTTCTCTACACATATGCTGCTATGTATGATAATCTTCGTAACTGTATCTGTGTATACCTGAATAAACTTACTTATAGTTTGCGGGAAGGAAAAACAAATAACCATTCCCACAAGCAGCCGCCTTGTTGTGGTTCAGCAGACACCACCGGCCTTCCCCAGCCACCCCGGACCCCACCATCCCAGCATTCGTATGTATTTCATACGCATCAAAAAAGAGTCCTCTGCTACAAGCCAGCTGTGTTTGTGAAGAATGAGAGAGAGTGAATTGTGTTTTGATCTTGAATTAACGAAGAAAACAAAGATATTAGACAAGACATAACCCATGGCCATAATGAAGTGTTACTTTGTACACATAAAAAGATGTAAACATAAGTTTGTGTGACTGACTGACTTACTGAATGACTGACTGACTTATTGAATGACTTGATTGACACTGACTTACTGAATGACTTGACTGACTTACTGAATGACTTGACTGACTTACTGAATGACTTGACTGACTTACTGAATGACTTGACTGACTTACTGAGTGACTTACTGAATGACTTGACTGACTTACTGAATGACTTGACTGACTTACTGAATGACTTGACTGACCTACTGAATGACTTGACTGACTTACTGAATGACTTGACTGACTTATTGAATGACTTGACTGACTTACTGAATGACTTGACTGACCTACTGAATGGCTTGACTGACCTACTGAATGACTTGACTGACCTACTGAATGACTTGACTGACCTACTGAATGACTTGACTGACCTACTGAATGACTTGACTGACCTACTGAATGACTTGACTGACCTACTGAATGACTTGACTGACTTACTGAATGACTTGACTGACTTACTGAATGACTTGACTGACTTACTGAATGACTTGACTGACTTACTGAATGACTTGACTGACTTACTGAATGACTTGACTGACTTACTTAATGGCTTGACTGACTTACTGAATGACTGACTGACTTACTGAATGACTTGACCTACTTGACTGTCTTACTGAATGACTTGACTTACTTGACTGACTTACTGAATGACTTGACCTACTTGACTGACTTACTAAATGACTTGACCTACTTGACTGACTTACTGAATGACTTGACTGACTTACTGAATGACTTGACTGACTTACTGAATGACTTGACTGACTTACTGAATGACTTGACTGACTTACTGAATGGCTTGACTGACTTACTGAATGACTGACTGACTTACTGAATGACTTGACCTACTTGACTGTCTTACTGAATGACTTGACTTACTTGACTGACTTACTGAATGACTTGACCTACTTGACTGACTTACTAAATGACTTGACCTACTTGACTGACTTACTGAATGACTTGACTGACTTACTGAATGACTTGACTGACTTACTGAATGACTTGACTGACTTACTGAATTACTTGACTGACTTACTGAATGACTTGACTGACTTACTGAATGACTTGACTGACTTACTGAATGACTTGATTGACTTTCTGAATGACTTGACTGACTTTCTGAATGACTTGACTGACTTACTGAATGACTTGACTGACTTACTGAATGACTTGATTGACTTACTGAATGACTTAACTGACTTACTGAATGACTTGACTGACTTACTGAATGACTTAAAGTTAGACACTCAGTACAACCATCGACTTCAATTCCAGAACCTCTACTATCCACCTCAGCCCAGTAGGGCCACAGCATAACTCTCCACTATATTCACAATCATCAACAAACACCAGCACCCACAATTTAAGGTAAATACTATTATTTCTGTTACATTTGTAGTCTTAAGCAGTAAAAACAACATAATACATCACGATAATGAACTACAATTACATATTCACTTTTATTTTTGTAAGATCTGTTGGTCTAAAAAAAACTTGTTTGGATTTTTGGGGACTCCCAGGAACGTAACCCTATTTTTCCCATAAGTTCTTTTAATTATATAACAAAAAAATTATCTAACACGACATTTTCAGGAACGTAACTACCGTGCTAAATGACGATCTACTGTATACAGTGGACCCCCGAGTTACGTTCACCTCGGAAATCGTGAAATTATGTAAGTGTAATATTGTAAGTGCTTTTGTAAGTGTATTTTTGGGGGTCTGAAATGGACTAACCTACTTGACATTATTCCTTAAGGAGAAAATTGTCGGTAATGGCACTTGAGCAGCCTTCTGGAATGAATTATGATCGTAACTCGGGGGTCCACTGTATTGGTCCATATATGGTCAATTATGGTTACACTTGTCTCAGTCAGCCTGGTTGGTTTAGTTATTGTTGGTATGAGAGGTTAGGTGAGACATGATAACGAAATACAAAATACTGCAAGGAATTGACAAGGTGGATAAAGACAGGATGTTCCAGAGATGCGATACAGAAACAAGGGATCACAATTGGAAGTTGAAGACTCAGATGAGTAAAAGAGATGTTAGGAAGTATTTCTTTAGTCATAGAGTTGTCAGGAAGTGGAATAGTCTGGCAAGTGACATAGTGGAGGCAGTTCAATGTAGAAAAGTGGCAGATGCAGTTCAATGTAGATAAATGCAAGGTTCTGAAGCTCGGGAGTGTCCATAACCCTAGCACTTATAAGTTAAATAACATAGAACTTAGCCATACAGATTGCAAAAAGGACTTGGGGGTTATGGTAAGCAGCAGCCTTAAACCAAGACAGCAATGCCTAAGTGTACGTAATAAGGCAAACAGATTACTGGGATTTATATCAAGAAGTGAAAGTAACAGAAGTCCAGAGGTTATACTACAGCTTTATACATCATTAGTAAGGCTTCACCTAGATTATGCAGCTCAGTTCTGTTCTCCATATTACAGAATGGATATAAATTCATTAGAAAACATTCAGCGTAGAATGACTAAATTAATACATAGCATTAGAAATCTTCCGTATGAAGAAAGATTGAAGACCCTTAAATTACATTCACTTGTAAGACGAAGAATGATGGGAGACATGATCGAGGTATACAAGTGGAAAATGGGTATTAACAAAGGGGATATAAATAAGGTCTTGAGGATCTCTCTCAAAGAGAGAACCCGCAATTATGAATTCAAATTTGATAAGTTTAGATTTAGAAAGGATATAGGAAAGTATTGGTGTGGAAATAGGGTAGTTGATGAGTGGAACAGTCTGCCTATTAGGGTTATTGAGGCTTAAACCTTGTATAGTTTCAAATTTAGGTTGAACAAATACATGAATGAGAGGGGTTGGATTTGAGTGGGACTTGCATATGGGTAAATAGAATTTTCAGAGCTTATTGCTTGGATAGCATTGAAAATTGGGTTGGGCAAATATCCTGTTAGTGGGATGGATTGTGAAGGACCTGCCTAGTATGGGCCAACAGGCCTGCTGCAGTTATCCTCATTTCTTATGTTCTTATAGTTTTAAGACAAGGTATGATGAAGCTCATGGAGCAGGGAGAAAGAGAGGACCTAGTAGCGATCAGTGAAGAGGCGGGGCCAGGAGCTATGTCTTGACCTCTGCAACCACAAATAGGTGAGTACAGTGGTACCTCTACTTACGAGCAGCTCCCAACATGAACAATTATGTAAGTGTATTTTTGTAGGTGCTTTTGTAAGTGTATTTTTGGTGGTCTGAAATGGATTAATCTAATTTTCATTATTTCTTATGGGAACAAATTCTTCGTTATCGGCACTTGAATAGCTGTCTGGAACGAATTATGCTCGTAACTCGAGGTACCACTGTACACACACACACAGGAATTTCTTTTCCAGGGTCTCCCACAATTAAAGTGTTAACAATGAAGAACAAGGCACATGGGATGGAAATCTTTAGCTCTAGATCTTTTGAACTCTGTTGTGAGGAACTATGCAGTGTTGCAAGATAGTAACAGATAAGAGGAAAAATTCTCTGAGCCAATCAGAAGGTATCAATGGCGCCCATGACACAGCTTGTGCTTGTGTATACATATGTGAATGTATGTATGTATTTGCTTATACCGTACTAATTAATGTCAGAAATATTATGTTGACAATAGTTTCCCTTAGCATATCCAGATGTTGCTCTCATTGAGAATAATGCCAAGATTGGCACACAGATTGCTGTCGAGTATGCCAAGCTAAGGACTTCTTCTTCAAGGTAAAATAATGATGTCGTGTTTTATGTCATTTTACTGAATGTGATAGTTTTGCAAATTCATTATAACATGTAAGTTCTTTTAATAAGGTTTTTGTACCAGTTTAATGAAACATACAGTAAGCCCTCTTACAACACAACTTCACATAAATCGAATATATTGTATGCAGTGCAAAAAGTACAACCATAAACTTTGACAGTGCAAGAAAATCTTGATATTATGCACTGTAAATAAAAATATTGAGTACTGTAATGTGAACTTGGGAAATTCATTTTATAAATTTTTTAATCTGCTCATTGATGGCTGGGCAATGGAAGATAAAAACACAAATGAGCCACAGGGGCATCAGAAGTGCCTTACCATACTTTTGCAAGCTGAGGGCAGTTAGGCAGTGGAATGATTTAGGTAAGGAAGTTGAGGAAGAAGATTTCATACACAATTTTTAAAGTAAGTATAATTAGGCCTATGAGCTAGAAATACTGTGTGATTATTCTTGAGTAATTGAGAGGCAGTGAGCTGAGACTCGCCCTTCTTATAATTATATACTAAAATTAAATGATAGAACTAGGAGATTGCACCTTAATTATAATTTAAACTAACCTGTACTAGTATTATGTTAGTATGGTAAACATATTGTTGAAAGTTTTTTTATCTTCATATCTTAGGAGTGAGGAAGAGCCAGTTGTGAGTGGGGAAAGTTCGTGAAGCAGTGGGTAGAATGAAAGGGGGTGAGGCAGCTGGGATTGATGGGATAAAGATACAAATGTTAAAAGCAGGTGGGGGATATAGTTTTGGAGTGGTTGGCAGTGAGCATGCATAGTTCCTTTGTATAAAGGCAAAGGGGACAAAAAGAGTGCAAAAAATATAGGGGAATAAATCTGTTGAGTGTTAGGCAGTAGGTTGGTAGACAGCAACCGCCCAGGGAGGTACTACTGTCCTGCCAAGTGAGTGTAAAACAAAAGCCTGTAATTGTTTTACACAATGGTAGGATTGCTGGTGTCTTTTTTCTGTTTCATAAACATGCAAGATTTCAGGTACATCTTGCTACTTCTACTTACACTTAGGTCACACTACACATTCATGTACAAGCATATATATACACACCCCTCTGGGATTTCTTCTATTTTCTTACTAGTTCTTGTTCTTATTTCCTCTTATCTCCATGGGGAAGTGGAACAGAATTCTTCCTCCGTAAGCCATGCGTGTCGTAAGAGGCGACTAAAATGCCGGGAGCGAGGGGCTGGTAACCCCTTCTCCTGTATATATTACTAAATGTGAAAGGAGAAACTTTCGTTTTTCCTCTTGGGCCACCCTGCCTCGGTGGGAAACGGCCGACGTGTTGAAAGAAAGAAGAAGAAATCTGTTGAGTGTTAGGCAGTAGGTTGGTAGACAGCAACCGCCCAGGGAGGTACTACTGTCCTGCCAAGTGAGTGTAAAACAAAAGCCTGTAATTGTTTTACACACTGGTAGGATTGCTGGTGTCTTTTTTCTGTTTCATAAACATGCAAGATTTCAGGTACATCTTGCTACTTCTACTTACACTTAGGTCACACTACACATTCATGTACAAGCATATATATACACACCCCTCTGGGTTTTCTTCTATTTTCTTACTAGTTCTTGTTCTTATTTCCTCTTATCTCCATGGGGAAGTGGAACAGAATTCTTCCTCCGTAAGCCATGCGTGTCGTAAGAGTCGACTAAAATGCCGGGAGCAAGGGGCTAGTAACCCCTTCTCCTGTATATATTACTAAATGTAAAAGGAGAAACTTTCGTTTTTCCTTTTGGGCAAACCCACTTTGGTGGGAAACGGCTGACGTGTTGAAAGAAAGAAAGAAAGAAAGAAGTCTGTTGAGTGTTAGGCAGTAGGTTGGTAGACAGCAACCGCCCAGGGAGGTACTACCATCCTGCCAAGTGAGTGTAAAACGAAAGCCTGTAATTGTTTTACATGATGGTAGGATTGCTGGTGTCTTTTTTCTGTCTCATAAACATGCAAGATTTCAGGTACATCTTGCTACTTCTGCTTACACTTAGGTCACACTACACATTCATGTACAAGCATATATATACACACCCCTTTGGGTTTTCTTCTATTTTCTTACTAGTTCTTGTTCTTATTTCCTCTTATCTCCATGGGAAAGTGGAACAGAATTCTTCCTCCGTAAGCCATGCGTGTCGTAAGAGTCGACTAAAATGCCGGGAGCAAGGGGCTAGTAACCCTTTCTGCTGTATATATTACTAAACGTAAAAGGAGAAACTTTCGTTTTTTCTTTTGGGCCACCCCACTTCGGTGGGAAACGGCCGACATGTTGAAAGAAAGAAAGAAAGAAGTCTGTTGAGTGTTAGGCAGTAGGTTGGTAGACAGCAACCGCCCAGGGAGGTACTACCGTCCTGCCAAGTGAGTGTAAAACGAAAGCCTGTAATTGTTTTACGTGATGGTAGGATTGCTGGTGTCTTTTTTTCTGTCTCATAAACATGCAAGATTTCAGGTACAGTGGTCCCTCGGTTTTTGCCGAAAATTCGTTCCAGAATGCTGCTCAAGTGCCATTACCGAACGAATTTACTTCCTTAAGAAATAATGTCACGTAGGTTAGTGTATTTCAGACCTCCAAAAATACACTTGCAACAGCACTTACGAAAATACACTTACATAAATGTTCGAGTTTGGAGATGCACGAAAACCGATGGACCACTGTACATCTTGCTACTTCTACTTACACCTAGGTCACACTACACATTCATTCACAAGCATATATATACACACCCCTCTGGGTTTTCTTCTATTTTCTTACTAGTTCTTGTTCTTATTTCCTCTTATCTCCATGGATAAGTGGAACAGAATTCTTCCCCCGTAAGCCATGCATGTCGTAAGAGGCGACTAAAATGCCGGGAGCAAGGGGCTAGTAACCTCTTCTCCTGTATATATTACTAAATGTAAAAGGAGAAACTTTCGTTTTTCCTTTTGGGCCACCCTGCCTCTGTGGGAAATGGCCAACGTGTTGAAAGAAAGAAAGTCTGTTGAGTATACTTGTTAAAGTGTATGGTAGAGGTATTATTGGAAGAATTAAGAGTAAGACAGAGAGTAGGATAGCAGATGAACAAGGAAGCTTTAGGAAGGGTAGTGGGTGTGTAGACCAAGTGTTTACTGGAGGCCCTCCACATTCGCGAGGGTTAGGGGATCAAGAACCTTGCGAATCTTGAAAATTGTGAATGTTTGGTGCGCAAATATGATGTAGGGAAATATAATAATACTGTACTGTAGCATTTGCGAATGTTTTGATGCGCAATTATATTGTAGGGAAATATAATAATAGCATTTACTTAGCCTAACAATACTGCTTCCTTAACCTATTGAACCACGAATAATCATAAAACACATGAAAACAATATTAACTATTGTATATACACATGTTATGGTTTAATAACAAATAACAAACAAAACACTTACCACTCCTAAGTTTAGGCAGACGAAATCTGACGACTTGTGATGCTGATGACAATGACGATGGTGATGATAGCCATGCAGTTACTGATGACAGTTGAATGAAGGTGATTATATCGAGTGTATCGAGTGTAACTGCATGGAATGAAGAGTCTAGTGTGTGGATTCTAACTCTTCACTGCCAGCGTCACTGCTGACATCGCTAGAGTCAGAGTTACCAACGGAATCAGATTTGTTTGGTAAATATGATTGGGCGGCTGGGCATTTGTGAATGTTTGAAGCTCGCAAAAGTGGAACTCGCGAAAATGGAGGGCTAGCTGTACAGTGAAACATACAGATGAACAGTAGTATTTAGATAAGAGTAAAGATATTTTTGTGGGATTTATGGATTTGGAAAAGGCGTATGATAGGGTGGACAGGGAGGCAATGTGGCAGATGTTGCAAATGTATGGAATAGGAGGTAAGTTATTGAAAGCAGTAAAGAGTTTTTACGAGGATAGTGAGGCTCAAATTAGAGTATGTAGGAGAATGGGAGATTATTTCCCAGTAAAAGTAGGCCTTACACAAGGATGTGTGATGTCACTCTGGTTGTTCAATATTTATAGACGATGTTGTAAGAGAAGTGAATGCTCGGGTGTTGGCAAGAGGTGTGGGGTTAAGAGATAAAGAATCTAACACAAAGTGGGAGTTGTCACAGTTGCTCTTTGCTGATTACACTGTGCTTTTGAGAGATTCTGAAGAGAAGATGGGAGGCCTCGTCGTGGACCAGGCCACGGGGGCGTTGATCCCAGGAATACCCTCCAGGTTGACTCCAGGTAGTTGCAGAGGTTGGTGGATGAGTTTGGTAGGGTATGTAAAAGAAGAAAATTGAAAGTGAATAGTATAGGAAAGAGTAAGGTGATGAGGACAACAAAAAAATTGGGTAACGAATGATTGGATATCAGATTGGATGGAGAGAGTATGGAGGAGGTGAATGTATTCAGATATTAATTAGGAGTGGAAGTGTCAGCAGATGGGTCTATGAAAGATGAGGTGAATCATAGAATTAACGAGGGGAAGAAGGTGAGTGGTGCACTGAGGAGTCAGTGGAGACAAAGAACTTTGTCCATGGAAGAAAAGAGGGGAATGTACGAGAGTATAGTTATACCAATGCTCTTATATGGGTGTGAAGCATGGGTGGTGAATATTGCAACAATAACAGAGGAAATGTTAGTATAGTGCCAGGAATGCTTGCATTGTTTATTCTGGACCCTATTTTGAAATTGGAATATTTTAAACTTTGCGTTAAATTTGCCAAATTACCAATTTCCGATCACTTTATTTTGTAGTTGAAACAGTTGACTGGGCAATTTCTTGTGCTCAATCGATAGAATAGAAGTAATACTAGTGAAATAGCTAAGAATTTGGTGGACTGGAATAATGTAATTGGCCTAAAATGGGAGTCAAATTCGGCAAAATTGCCGATGCGTAAATATCGTTGAAACATCAAATTCGCGAGAGCATAATATCGTCAATTTTCCATCAAATTTCGTACTTTTTGTTTTATTACCTTCAGAAAAAAATTATCTACCATTTCATTAGAAAAAATAACTAATTTGTTTTTAAAATTCTTGGACCCTGGATCACACTTTGAAATTTGGCTTCTGGACCCTGAAAGGGTTAACCCTTTCAGGGTTGAGACCCCGATTCTTACCCCTCTCTCAGGGTCGAAACATTTTTGGAAAAAAAAATATTTTTTCTTATGAAATGATAGAGAATCGTTTTCCGATCATAACGCCACAAAAATTATGAAATTTGGTCGAAAACTAACGGAATTATGCTCTCGCGAAGTTAGCAGTATCGATGCTATTTACGCATCGGCGATTTCGCCGACTTTGAGCCCTATTTTCGGCAAATTCCAATGTTTCAGTCTACTACAATTATAGCTGTTTCGCTAAAACTCCATTTCGTCTATCGATTGAGTACAAGAAACTGCCAATTTACCGATTTCAACTACCCAATAAGGTGGTCAGAAATTGGCAATTTGTCCAATTTCACACAAATTTCAAAAGATGCCAATTTCAAAATAGGGTCCAGAATACAGTGGACCCTCGGTTAACGAATACCCCGGAAATCGTGCAATTATGTAAGTATAATTTTGTAAGTTCTTGTGGAAGTGTATTTTTGGGGGTCTGAAATAGACTAACCTACATGACATTATTTCTTAAGGACGTAAATTCGTTCGGTAATGGCACTTGAGCAGGCTTCTGCAATGAATTTTTTTCGTTAACCGAGGGTCCACTGTAAACGAGAAAGACATTCCTAGCACTCGAATAACATTTTATTTGTCCATTAGTCACGTCTCCAGGCCCCTTTTACATTACTTTTGCTTTCCATTTTGAATTTTTATTCTCACAATAAATTGAAGATTTATTATTATGTATACTACTTCATCATTGTAAAAACGGTGTAAATGACATCAGCTCACTTGTGCAAGAATATTAGAGTCGCCAGTTGATGTGTATTGTACGTGTGGCATGATTTGTTTACTCTTGAACATCGCCAAAAATCGAACATTTTCGCTACTTTGCGCTCAATTTCTATGTACTTGTCATTGAGAAACCAATCAAAATTATCTCTATTTCTCTAATATATCTTCCATTCTATCAAATGAGACCAGGAAAACGAGAATACAATCATAAATACCATACGAAAATAGACTGCAAAGTCGCTGTTTTAAACTAAAAATACGGTCAGAGTTTTTTTTTCCTCATTATGCACTGTGTGGTGCAGGATTTTTTTTATACAGTAGAACGTCATTTAGCACGATAGTTACGTTCCTGAAAAAGTCGTGTTAGATAATTTCGTCATAAATAATTAACAGAACTTATGGGAAAAATAGGGTTACGTGTTTGAGAGTCCCCAAAAAGCCAAACAAGTTTTTTTAGACCAACATATCTTGCAAAAATTGAAGGCGAATATGTAATTTTAGTTCATTGTCATGATCTATTACTGCTTAAGACTACAAATGCAATAGAAATAATAGTATTTCTTACCTTAAATTGTGGGTAATGATGTTTGTGGATGGTAGTGAAGAGTGGATATGGATGGTGTGGCCCTACTGAGCTGAGGTGGATATGTAATTGTAGTGCATTGTCATGATCTATTACTGCTTAAGACTACAAATGCAATAGAAATAATAGTATTTCTTACCTTAAATTGTGGGTAATGATGTTTGTGGATGGTAGTGAAGAGTGGATATGGATGGTGTGGCCCTACTGGGCTGAGGTGGATAGTAGAAGTTCTTGAACTGAAGTCGATGGTTGAACTGAGTGTCTAACTTTAAGTCAGTCAAGCCATTCAGTAAGTCAGTCAAGCCATTCAGTAAGTCAGTCAAGCCATTCAGTAAGTCAGTCAAGTCATTCAGTAAGTCAGTCAAGTCATTCAGTAAGTCAGTCAAGTCATTCAGTAAGTCAGTCAAGTCATTCAGTAGGTCAGTCAAGTCATTCAGTAAGTCAGTAAAGTCATTCAGTAAGTCAGTCAAGTCATTCAGTAAGTCAGTCAAGTCATTCAGTAAGTCAGTAAAGTCATTCAGTAAGTCAGTCAAGTCATTCAGTAAGTCAGTCAAGTCATTCAGTAAGTCAGTCAAGTCATTCAGTAAGTCAGTCAAGTCATTCAGTAAGTCAGTCAAGTCATTCAGTCAGTCAGTCAAGTCAGTCAGTCAAGTCATTCAGTCAGTCAGTCAAGTCATTCAGTTAGTCAGTCAAGTCATTCAGTCAGTCAGTCAAGTCATTCAGTCAGTCAGTCAAGTCATTCAGTCAGTCAGTCAGTCAAGTTAGTCAGTCACTCAGTCAGTCATTCAGTCAGTCAAGTCAGTCAGTCAGTCAAGTCAGTCAGTCACACAAACTTATGTTTACATCTTTTTATGTGTACAAAGTAACACTTCATTACGGCCACGGGTTATGTCTTGTCTAATATCTTTGTTTTCTTCGTTAATTCAAGATCAAAACACAATTCACTCTTTATTTTATTCTTCACAAACACAGCTGGCTTGTAGCCAGGACTTCTTAACGCGTATGAAATACGTACGAATGCTGGGGTCCGTGGTGGGTGGGTAAGGCGGGTGGTGTCTGCTGAACCACAACAACAGTAGTAGTAACAACACTGCTTGTGAGAATGGTTACTTGTTTTTCCTTCCCACAAACTGTAAGTAAGTTTATTCAGGTATACACAGATACAGTTACGAAGATTATCATACATGGCAGCATATGTGTAGAGAACCTAGGATAACCCAAAAAAGTCAGAGTGACAGTATTTCCATTGACTGACTTGGGTTATCCTAGGTTCTCTACACATATGCTGCTATGTATGATAATGTATGTAACTGTACTCACTAATTGTGGTTGCAGGGTCGAGACTCAGCTCCTGGCCCCGTGTATCTGAATAAACTTAGTTTACAGGAAGGAAAAACAACAAATTCCCTTTTCCTCAAAGCATGAGGATTCTTAGGCAGTAAATAACCATGCGCTCAAAATTTTTCCCCTCCTGCCGAACCGTGTAATATCATCTTTACGTCGTGTAAGATGATAATGTGTCGCAAATCTTAAATCGTGCAATACCGGTAACGTGCAACATAATCTCGTGCTAAATGACGTTCTACTGTACTGCGCACACTGACCGGACAGAACCATTCTCTCAAATCTAGGCCTACCAGCCTGTTTCTGCTTGATTTGAGGGCGCTAGAATTTAGGCGTACTAGTACGTCAAACGCCCTGGCATGTAAGCCGTACTAGTACGTCAAAAACCCTCAAAGGGTTAAATCCATTAACACAAAGCACCAATATGAAAAACAGTACAGAATGGGTCAAATATCCAGAGACCACTCTAAGCGTTACTCGTCAATCCTTACCAGTCTGATAATGTCAAAAAAAATGTATTATGAGAACAGATTACATAACATAAAAGGTGATATGAAAAAGACCTGGAAAACCCTATCTGAAATTCTAGGAACTAAAAAGATATCCAAAAATAAAACAATCAAATTAACTAAATCAGATGAACCCTGGCTCCCACCAACTGAAACAGCAAACAGACTCAATGTTTTCTTCTCCACCATAGGAAAGAATCTAGCGAGTAAGATCCCAAGCTCAAACACCCGTCTATCAGACTACCTCATGGGCACCTACCCGAATACACTATTCCTAACTCCAACCAACCCAACAGAAGTTTCACTCATCATCAACACCCTTAAAAAAAAGGCAGGAGATATAAATAACTTGTCATCTTTTATGTACAAAAAAAGCTTCTCAAGTACTATCACCAATAATTGCAACACTCTTTAACAAATCATTCGAAACCTCCACCTTTCCATCAATTCTTAAAATAGCGAGGGTCACCCAGATCCACAAAGGAGGAGATCAAGCAGACATGAATAACTATAGACCAATATCTAACTTACCTCTGCTCTCTAAAATCTTTGAAAAATTAATTCAAAGGCAGATCTGTTCCTATCTTGTCTCACACAACATACTCAACCCCTGTCAGTTTGGATTCAGGACTAATAAAAGCATAAATGATGCTATACACATGCTAGAACTAATATACACCGCTCTCGTGAATAAAGAAGTTCCGCTGGAAATCTTCATTGATTTACGTAAAGCTTTTGATACATGATACATGATTTGCTGCACATTAAATTAAGACACTATGGCATAAGAGTGCACTCCCTCAACTACCTAAAGTCATACCTTAGTAACAGAAGCCAATATGTGTATACAAATGGAGCTAACTCTTCACACAACCAATTACAGTTGGGGTCCTGCAAGGAAGTGTCCTTGGACCACTCCTCTTTCTCATTTACATCAATGACCTACCGAATGCGTCACAACTACTCAACCCCATATTATTTGCAGATGACACAACATACGTCACAAAAAACCAGGACAAATGGAAAAACAATCAGTCACAAAAAAACAGGGCAAACGGAAACCAGGCCTATCTAAATATTATGCACTTGGTATCTGCAGGCATGGAAAATCTGGGAAATCAGATGGGACATGCAATTATGATCACCCCAGAAAATGCCGTTCTCATATGAAAACAGGCAAATGCAACCTCCCGTCCTGTAAGTTTTTCCACCCTGAAATGTGCCACACATCAATTCAGGAAAGACAGTGCTATAACTTATATTGCCAGGCATACCACCTAAAGGGTACGAGGCGACACAGAACATCCAGACCATGGCAAAATCAGGGTAGCCACAGCCACTCCGGAGAGAGAGGTTTTTTAGTGCCAGGAAGGAAAAAAAGCTGGCAGGAAATGACAGAAATTGTACACCAACTGCAGTCATTTCTGGAGTGGAATCACAGTCAGTGGCCTCCACTCCATTACAACAGATATTAGAGCCAGGAAAAGACCCCCATACCACCAATACCACCAATCCAACTACATTCATCTTTGCTAATATACAGTCAAGGTACCTTACATTCGTGGACTGCTTACAGAGTCAAATGCTATGTTTGCGGCTTTCACAGAGACCCACATAAGAGATCACTTGGACAATGAAATATGGATCGGCTACAACCTATACAGGTGTGACAGAGTGAACAGGCAAAAGGGGTTGGCCTTATATCACAGAGTCACTTATTGTTCAGAACTACTAAATGCCTCAAATGATGTAGTTGAAGTATTGAATAAAGGTGAAAAATCAAACCTGGTCATCGTGGTTGTCTACAAGCCCGGATGCAACGTCCCAACAATTCCAGGAACAGCTTCTGAAAATTGACCACTGTCTGGAAAATCTTCCAGCTCCTGCCCCCAACATCTTGCTACTGGGGATTTCAACCTCAGGCACCTAAAATGGAGGAACATTGCAAACAATGTTAGCAGAGATAACACCAGGAGGCAGCTCAGATGAAAATTCACACATGCATGAACTTTTAAATCTCTGCCAAGTTCACCTTAAACCAGCAAATAGTAGAGCCACAAGATTAGAGAATACGCTGGATCATCTTCACCAACAATGATGATCTGATACGAAATGTCATCATATCAAAAACAATATACTCAGATCACAACATAATAGAGGTCCAGACATGCATCGGGGAGCCCCCGATCAACAAAATGTGATCAGCCGGAGGAGCTTTCTCCAAATTAACTTCAATAACAAAACATAAGGTGGGACCAAGTAAACCAAGTCCCAAATGATATAACTGGGGAAAATTGCCTAGCATCACGGGTCCCAACCTATGTTGACAAATTACTCTGTGGTACTTGAGGTTTGCTCAAGGCAAATTTTTAAGGAAAAAGGGAAGATGCAAACTAGAAAGAGGGCTC
>WNWK01036852.1:0-18883 GCA_009830355.1 Cherax destructor
AAGAACTTTCTTTTGAGCCATGGTTACTTATTTCGCAGTTGCACAAAAAACCCCCCAAAAAACAATGGAAAACAAGCGAAATGTTTGGATGAATGAGCAAGTTTCCCGAAAACCCCTGATGTCGGGGCCCCCGGGGCCCCCCCCGGGCTGACCCCCAAATAACGACCAAACCGGAACCCAAAAAACCGGTAAACCCCGAGGCGATAACAAACGGGGGGGCCACTGTATAGGCAATAACTATATGCGTATTAGGAATTTTATGTTACAGTCATTTGGGTAAGTGTTATGTAAAAAAGGGAAATTTACAGATAACGATAAGTATTTTTTTTTGGGGATGTGTTCACAAAAAAAAAAGAGAATGGTAGTTTTCATATATAGTTAGCTGAGGTGGGGGTTTTGGGGGAGAAAAGGGTTTTTTTTTAACTGTATTTTGAAAATGGTGGTTGAGTTTGCGGTTCTGGTTTTCAGGCAGGGAGTTCCATTTTTTGGGCCCCCTTTGTTTTTTTAAATTTGCCAGACAAAGGGAATGTCAAGTTTTGGGTATTGTTCTATGGGTCCTGTTGCAATTATCAAGAAAGTGTTTTAGTTGGGGGTTAATATTAGAATTTATGGTTCTGTAAATGTAGGTTGCACAGTGTAGGGGGGAATTTTTTTGTACAGTGATAAGTTTAGGCTTTTGAAGAGATCTTGGAAATATACAGTAATATTAATGATGTAAAAATTACAGTATATTAAACACTGTTGTTCCCATTATTCACGAGTTGTTTTGGGGATGCCCCCCGGGCTTCCTATCATTGTTGAATTTGGTAAAGTTCTTTATACTGTACTACATTAACATATTCATACTGTTGGTCAAGTGATTGTAGATGAAAGTGGTCCCCACAACATCACCTTTAAAATACAATTTAGGTAGGATTAGTTATTTTGGCATCTATGGGGAAAAAAAAGCCCCCAACAGGTGGACAGAACACTAATTGTCAGTGGGCTGAGAGGAGAAGAGGGATGGCATGGACCCCCACCACCGCAAGTTCATCGTGCCCCGATTGTGACTACACCACTAAATTTATATAATTTTTAAAAACAATTTAAAAAACACTGGAGAGGCCTTTTCCCTATTTCCTACAGTGCATCTCAGAAGAGTTTTTTAAAAGTCATATTCTCGCATACAGGGAAAGGCCCCCCCTGCCCATACTGTCCATACCAGGCTGCTCAAATCTCCCCCTTAAAGGTCATCTAATGACACAAAAAAAAAGTATGCTAAGTACCAGGGAAAATTTTAAAACAACTCACAAAAAATAAGGGGGTTTTTCTAAAAAAGTTACTCTATTGTATTGTATTATCCTTAATTTTTTTTTTTTCTTTTTAAAGCCTTTCTAATAGTTGAAAATTAAACATGATAATTTTTTAGTTTAACATGTCATATTTGCAAATACAATACAAAACTATTTTTAATTTTTGTTTTTTTTTGATTACATATTTTGTTGTTAAACAAAACTTTTTTGGGAACTTAAACTACAGTAGACTGTTGGATAACATGGATTATGGCCCAAAAAAATGGCATGTAAAAAAAAAAATTAAAAAACCGTGAAGAGAAAAATGGAAAGGGGGTTACGTTTATTGGAACACATTTTTATATGTCAAAATTAAAAAAAAAAATGATGATAATGTAATTGAAGATCAGTGTGATGATGTGAAAAAGCCCCTAACCACATCTCTGCAGAAAAGTGGGGTTTTTCTTTTGGTAGTTATAAAGGAGAGGTTAGAGTTGTTGGGGTGAATGAGGGGGGTTAGAGCAACTGGGGACGCTGCTGGGGGGGGGAAACTGAATGGTGAAGGGGGGGGGGAACTGGGGCTGGTTTGGGGGGGAAATTGAGGATGCTCGGCAGTGTGGTGGTGGGTCTAGAAGCAACAAGCAGGGATGGTGACTGGGTGGCAGTGTCAGTGGCCCATTGTGGGGGGGAAAGGGGAATTTTGGTTGTTGGTGTGGGCAGTATTGAGTGGTGGGGTCGTGACTAGGTGTGTGAGTAGTAAAAAATGCTTAAGGTGGGGGTGGAGTTATGGGGAATGGAGCTGTGTGGGCTTGAAGCTGTGGGGAAGGGGGGGTGTGAGTAAAATGGGGGTTTTTGTGGGAGTACATGGGGGTGGGGGGAGTTTTTGGGGAAAAAGGGTTTTTGGTCCAGGGGGGTGGTGATTGAGTGTGTGGGGTTTGGGGTGTAGGCATTAATGAAGGTGGTGGGTGACTAAATTGGTATCTGGTCAGTTAGGGTGAAAGGTCAGGTAAGGTATGGGGGGGAGGGCTGGGGGGAAAATGGTCTTGTAGTGGGGGGAAAGGGGTTTTTTAGGTGTGTGCTGTGGTGGGGTTAGGGTGGGGTTTTTTGAGGGAGGTTGTTGGTTGGGATGATGTGGGTGAAAGGGTGTGGGTGGAGGTTACTGGTTGGGGAAAGTGTGGTGAAGTCAAAGGCCATTTTTTTTGGGTAGGGTTGCTGGTTGGGGAAGGTGTGGGCTAAGGGCGGATGGTATGGGTTGGTTGTGGGGGGTTGGTGGGTTACTGGGGTGCTGTGAGGATGTGGGGGGGGGGGAAGTTGGATAAGCAATTGGTATGGCTGAGGGAGGGCCCAAAATTGGTAAAAACATGTATGACCCCCTGAGCCTTGTTTAGTTTTACCCCGACACTCCTTCACTATTACACTCAATACCAACACCTATTTTCACACCCTCCCATTTTTTACACCCTTTGCTAAAAGGGTTTTAACCCCCCCCCCCTTTCACCCACCCCCTTTACACATCCCCCCCCCTCCACCCCCTCACCCCTTTTCCCCACCCCCCCTTAAAAACCCCCCCAACCACCTTAACCCCCCTCACCCACCTTAAATTCCCCTCCCCCACCTTCACCCCCCTCACCCCCTTTTTTCCCCCCCCTCCCCACCTTCACAGCCCCTAACCACATGCCCCCAAACCCCCTGCCCATATGTGGATAGTGGGCCTGTGAACTGCACTTTCCCCCATCAGATTCCCCCCCCTTACCCATCCCCACAGGATCAACTATCCCCCTGTTGCCCCCCCCCCCAACACACTTTTTTGGACCTCACCCCTCCCCCATCCACACATGCCCCACCTCCCCCCTACATATCCTCACCTCCATATTCTCCCCCACTTGCCTCTACTTATCCCCACATCAGTGACCATCTGTCCATACACTACAGTGCTTGGGATGTAAATGGGTAAGGGAACGGGGGCCAGGCAACATGGACCTGGGCCCTCTCACCTCAGACCTTCCTCACCCTTTCTTCACCCAGCCTTTTCCCCCACGAGCCTTTGCTCAAACCACGCTTCGTTCACCCCCACTAACTCACATGCCCCACCCACAGCTACACACCCCCCCCCACAAACCCCCCCTCTCTTACCACTGCAACCCAACCCTTGGGGGTCAAGGATTCTGAAACTCGTTCTCAGGGTCCACAATTTCAGAAAAAATAATTATTTTTTTTATGAAATGATAGAAATCTTTCGATCAAAACCCCCCACAAAAATTATGAAATTTGATCAAAAAAAAAGGAATTATGCTTTAAGTTAGCGGTCCCCAACATTTATATAAATTTCCCCCATTTTGGGGGCCTTTTTGGCACTTCCCCAATGTTTCAGTCTACTAAAATTATAGCTATTTTGCTAGAACTCCATTTCTTCATCGATTGGTACAAAAACCGCCTTTCCAATTTAACTCCCAAAATAGGGTCAAAAAGGGAATTTGGCCAATTTCACACAAATTTCAAACGTCCCAAATTTTTAAAATAGGGTCCATAATAAACAAGGCAGACATTCCGACACTAAAATAACATTTTTCTGTTCATTGTCACGCCCCCGGCCCCCCTTACATTACTTTTGCTTTCCATTTTGAATTTTTTTCTCACAAAATAGAAGATTTACTGTTATGTATACAACTGCATCATTGAAAAATGAAAAAAATAATATCAGCGCACTTGTGCAAGACTTTAGCTACCCAGTTGATGGAACGCATGGCTGATTTGTTTTTTGAACCTCAAAAAAAATGGAACTTTTTGGGGTAATTTCCTCAGTTTCAAGGTACTTGTCATCGTGAAACCAGTCAAATTATCTCTATTTCTGTGATATATCACCATTCTATCAAATGAGACAAAGGAACGAGAATACAAGCATAAATACTATACCAAAATAGACTGAAAGTGCTGTTTTAAAACCCAAAAAATGGTCATTTTTTTTTCCTCATTATCCGTGTGGTGCGGTTTTTTAGGCAACTGACTGCACAGACCCATTCTCTCAATCTAGGCCTCCAGCTTGTTTCCACTTGATTTGAGGCCTAGAATTTATTGTACTAGTAGAAAATGTGGCGCGTAAACTACTATAGGCCGAAACCCTGAAAGGGTTAACACAAGATGATGCCCATTCAATATCAGAACTACTCTATAAAGTAGACAAGTTGGAAATTTGACCAGTTTTACACAAAATTCAACAAATTTCAATTTAGAAACAGAGTCCAAAATAAACACTGTGTGCATTTTAGCCAATAAAGCAACCTATCCCTTATTCATTAATCATGTATGACACCTGCCTTCCATTTTGAATTCATCATCACACAAAAAAATCAGTTTTATCCTTTTCTCGGAGTAACCCTTAAACTGTCCAAACGTAGATATATGTTCACTAGCACGGCGCTCCGATATTTTGAAAAAAAAAGTTTTTTTAATTAAAGAGGGCAATTTTCTGTGTTATAAGACCAAAAAAATATTTTAGGACCAGACACTTACCGGGATATAAGACTGCGAGTTGGGGCTGGATGCTCACCTGACGGAGCATGGAGTCCTGCAGCTTGCAGAAGTGTTGCCGATATAAAATTTTTTTGTTTTTATTTTAAGTTATATAATTTTATGTTCTGATAATTACAATTGATAATAGTTCTTGTGATTTCAGCCAATCTTTGTTCTGACACTAATATTAGGTACTGAAATAATACTCAAATAGTCACAATCATACCGACAGATGAATATTTTCACCTGACTTGGTCATTTATATTGTCTAGAAATATACAAAGACAGTGGTACCCGACTTACAGATGGTCCCCAAACACACCCTTTTATGAAGTTTATTTTTTTAAATGCTTTTGTAAGTGTAATTTTGGGGTCTAAAAGGACTAGTCTATTTTAATCATTTCTTATGGAGATAAATTCGTTTGGTAATGACACTTGAACAGCATTCTGGAATAAAAAAACGTAAGTTGGGGTACCACTGTATTTATAGGTCTCAGCAATGTTTAGACATGCTGGAGTATACAGTGGTACTGCAGATTTTGTCAATATCGTTCCAGAAGGCTGTTCGAGTGCTGTTGCGAGGAATCGTTCCCATAGACGAATGTAAATTAGATTAGCCGTTTAAGACCCTCAAAAATACACTTACAAAATACACTTACATAATTGTTCGGAGTTGGGAGCTGTACAAAATTCTGGGTACCACTGTCGTATATGAAACTTCTTGAAGCATGGTGTTTATGCGAGTCACTAAACTGCTGACAGGGTAAGCAGTGGAGTGACACTGATGATAAAGCACTGCTGCAGGGAGCCCTGGCTTTATTTGTTTTCACTCTTACACACAAACATGTATGTATGTCTGTCTGTCTGTCTATCTATGTGTCTAGCTCTGCTTATCTGTCTTTCTGTCTGTCTATGTGTCTAGCTCTGCTTATCTGTCTTTCTGTCTGCCTGTGTGTCTCGGTCTTTCTGTCTGCCTGTGTGTGTGTGTCTGTCTGCCTGTACAGTATATGTGTGTCTTTCCGTCTCCTTGTCTCAGAGAGCGGCTCGTAAACCAACAGGTATTACACGATGCAGAAGTGACAATGCGTATTACTTGCCAGTCATGCTTATTATGTCTTATATCTACAAGCACTGTATAGCACTTGCCGGGAAATTTTTTGGGTTATCCTAGGTAATTTACACTATGTATAATAACTGTACTTATGTGTACATGTGAGAGAGAGACAGAGATATAGACAGAAGACTGCAAAGCCAGCCAGCTGGCCGAATACATATTACAAATGTTCCAGAATCGTTTCTCTTTACTTAGGACATAGGTTATAAGACATTCTGGTAGGATGACACTAAATGAAGGATGTTGCACAAATGTTAAAATGGGTTATTATCGAGGTTTTTTATGTTTCCTCGACCACTTGTGGCCACATCCATCACTTTTCTCTTAAAAGGGAGTGTTAATACAACATGACATCAGTGAATCCCTGGTGCTTGCCACGCTATTTGCTCTAGCTGGGCTCAATTGAACTGGTGCTCCACAGGTACTAAGTGGTTCCAGATTATTTTAATACTGCACACACTGAGTGTTAAGACCCATTCTATACTGTCCAGGCATCTCAGGCAAATCATGCCAAATTTGGAGGCAGGAAAAAATAAAACACAGATAATGTTCGGAGCGCTTGCAAGTGAACATAGATCTACGTTTGGACAGTTTAAGGGTTAATAAAATATAGTTGAGAATGATTGGTCATAGTTTAAGGGAGTTCCAATAATAGAAGCAGACCTAGTGAAAACCCATAAACAGACCTAGTGCCCTTCCCCTTCCTCAGGAAAATAGTAAAAAATCTAACATTTCTGCTATTTTGAGCCCTATTTCAAGCTACTACTGTCTTAAACTGAACAGAATTATTCATTTCATTAGTATGATTTTCCATTTGTCAATTCATTCCAAGAACCAGGCTATAAAAAAACATCCTAGAAAACACCTCAAAGCTCCTATTTTAAAGCAGAAATGTGGTCAGAATTTGCTTTTCCCATCATGCACTGCATGGGGCAGGATTTTTTTATACAGTAGAACGTCATTTAGCACAAGATTATGTTGCACGTTACCGTATTGCAGATTTAAGATTTAGACACATTATCATCTTACACACGTAAAGATGATATTACACGTCGGCAGGAGGAAAAATTTTGAGCGATGGTTATTACTGCCTAAGAATCCTCATGCTTTGAGGAAAAGGAATTTGTTGTTTTTCCTTCCTGCAAACAAGTTTATTCAGATACACGGGGCCAGGGCTGAGTCTGGCCCTGCAACCACAATTAGGTGAGTACAGTTACATACATTATCATACATAGCAGCATATGTGTAGAGAACCTAGGATAACCCAAGTCAGTCAATGGAAATATGTCACTCTGACTTTTTGGGTTATCCTAGGTTCTCTACACATATGCCCATGTATGATATCTTCAACTGTATCTGTGTATACCTGAATAAACTTACTTTCAGTTTGTGGGAAGGAAAAACAAGTAACCATTCTCACAAGCAGTCTTGTTACTACTACTGTTGTTGTGGTTCAGCAGACACCACCCGCCTTACCCACCCACCACGGACCCCACCATCCCAGCATTCGTACGTATTTCATAACGTCAATAAGTCCTGGCTACAAGCCAGCTGTGTTTGTGAAGAATAAAATAAGAGTGAATTGTGTTTTGATCTTGAATTAACCAAGAAAACAAAGATATTAGACAAGACATAACCCGGGCCTAATGAAGTGTTACTTTGTACACATAAAAAGATGTAAACATAAGTTTGTGTGACTGACTGACTTGACTGACACTGACTTGACGACTGACTGAATGACTGAGTGACTTGACTGACTGACTTACTGAATGACTTGACTGACTTACTGAGTGACTTGACTGACTTACTGGACTGACTTACTGAATGACTGACTGACTTACTGGACGACTTACTGAATGACGACTGACTTACTGAATGACTTGACTGACTTACTGAATGACTTGACTGACTTACTTGACTGACTTACTGAATGACTTGGGCTGACTTACTGAATGACTTGACTGACTTACTGAATGACTTGACTGACTTACCGCAATGACTTGACGACTTACTGAATGACTTGACTGACTTACTGAATGACTTGACTGACTTACTGAATGACTTGACTGACTTACTGAAGACTGACTGACTTACTGAATGACTTGACTGACTTACTGAAATTTACCCGACTTATTGAATGACTTGACTGATTTATTGAATGACTTGACTGACTTATTGAATGACTTGACTGACTTACTGAATGACTTACTGACTTTCTGAATGACTTTACGACCTACTGAATGACTTGACTGACCTACTGAATGACTGACTGAATGACTTGACTGACTTACTGAATGACTTGACTGACTTACTGAATGACTTGACTGACTTACTGAATGACTTTACTGACTGAATGGCTTGCTGACTTACTGAATGGCTTGACTGACTTACTGAATTTGAGCCTGACTTAAAGTTAGCCTCAGTTCAACCATCGACTTCAGTTCAAGACTTCACTATCCACCTCAGCCCAGTAGGGCCACACCATCCATATCCACTCTTCACTACCATCCACAAACATCATTACCCACAATTTAAGGTAAATACTATTATTTCTATTGCATTTGTAGTCTTAAGCAGTAATAGATCATGACAATGCACTACAATTCATATCCACCTCAGCTCATAGGGCCACACCATCCATATCCACTCTTCACTACCATCCACAAACATCATTACCCACAATTTAAGGTAAGAAATACTATTGTTTCTATTGCATTTGTAGTTTAAGAGTAATAGATCATGACAATGAACTAAAATTACATATTCCCTTCAATTTTTGCAAGATATGTTGGTCTAAAAAAAACTTGTTTGGCTTTTTGGGGACTCTCAAACACGTAACCCTATTTTTCCCATAAGTTCTGTTAATTATTTAAGCGAAATTATCTAACCGACTTTTTCAGGAACGTAACTATCGTCTAAATGACGTTCTACTGTACTATGCTCATTCACCACAGTCCTTTCTCTCATGTCAAACCCAATATTTACCATTTTGAGATATTTGAGGGTGCTGTGCTCAAAACATAGATCTACATGAGACCGACTGCAAAACATAGATGTATTAGTCAAATACTACCATGATAAACACACAAACAGCAATTGAAATATTTATTAAGAGGTGTCTGCATATGATACAGTGAAAATTGTTTCCTACCAGAATTGTGTTTGTTGTGACTATGAAAAACATTAAAGCATTTATTAATTAGGCATTGGGGGTCAGGTGCTGCACTTAGCATCCATTGCAACTGTGTTGCTAGTTTTCTTTCTTATCTTTATACATTGGAAATACAGTGGACCCCAGGTTTACTCTGCTCAAAACTCGGCCCATTATGTAAGTGTTTTTTTGTAAGCTTTTTAAGTTTTTGGGGGTCTAAAAGGACTACAGTGGTCCCTGACTAACGAACTTAATCCGCCAGGGCTGTTCAACACGAAAATTTAATTAAAACCTTATTTCCCATAAGAAATAATTAAATACAATTAATCTGTTCCATAAAAAATATTCACAAAAATACATTTTAATTATAGTTCTAATACAAAAAAACAACATTATTAAAACTATAAATACTACTACTAATACTAAATAATAAAAAACAGATTAATAAAAACATTTACTTATTTATTGAAAAGTTGCGGGCATCTGGATATCAACCATTCGCAAAAGTAGAATAATCCTTAACGTATAACCCTGACTTTAAAGTCAATGTAATGTATGAAAAACAAATGAATGTAAAATTTATGAATAATACTTACTTACTAATTATTCCCAAACACATTATAATGACCACGTAAACTAACTGCTAAAATTGTTTTTAATTGTTATCTCTCAATTGTTGCATTGCTGCAAAAAATTGAAAAATTAATTGATATGTTTTATATTCAAACTTTAAAACTTAGATATGCAACTTTACTTATTTTATAAATTATCAACCATAACTTTTTATTATTTTATTATTATTTTGTTTTTAATTTGTTTAATCTGTTTAATTAATTTTATAATGAAGACAAAAGTACAAAACTTGTTCAAATTTCATAGCAAATACTCACCTTTACTCATTGTATCTATCTACAAAAATTCTTACAATCTATTTTTTAAGTTAATTTTAAGTCTGCCCAAAATGCCCTGCATACTAGGGCTTTTGGCATGTACACCATTAATCTCAATAACCAAATGAACTTTTATCATGTCCAAATAAAATTATTATTATTATTATTATTATTATTATAGGGAGGCGAAGGAAGGGTGAGTGGTTGGAAAATCCCCCTCCAAATGACTTAGGAAAAGTCCTTTTTGGGGTACTTTCTGGTCTTTTTAATGCCACTAGGACCAGCGGAGTCACTGGATCCCTGCCTCGTGAAATAACTGTCCACAGTCCTCTGTTTTGGGGTTTTAATATATTCCTGAAGTCAACATGGCTCTGTCACTGAACTGGTTGCACATATGGCTCATTTCAGCTTGTCAGGTGGTTTTTTCAACAAATGTCTGCAACTCATTCCACTTTGTCACATCTCCCACACCCCCTGCATGCCCGCTACACTCCCTGCATGCCTCGCCCACACTCCCTGCATGAATGATCACTCCCTGCATGTATCACTCCCTCATGAATGCTGCCACTGGGTGCCACTAGAAGCTTCTTGGGTCCATGGTGACTTATTTCACAGTGACAATCGCTAAACCACCAATAAACACAACAAAAGTATTGTGAATGTTTGAAAGTGCACTGGGTAATGTCTTAAGTGTAAACAAGCTTTATGGGGTCCTGTCCCCGTCGCAGGCAGACAGGTCTGGCGTTGCTACTTTAGTAAATGTTTGCTACATGAGAAAAAAATTTTGCGAAAAAAGCGTTGTTACATTTGTTGTTATATGGAGCATTCGTTGTCGGGGTTCCACTGTAATCTAATTTACATTATTCCTTATGGGAATAAATTCGTTGAACGGCACTCAAACAGCATTCTGGAACGAATTATGGCCGTTAACCGGGGTCCACTGTATATTCAATGCACTAAGCAACACCACATCCATGTTGTTGTCAGCTACACCCTAGCACTAGTAGTACATAAGAAGGTGGGGCTTGAGTGATCAGTGTTAGTACATTTTTCCCCCAGGTCCATATCATTGTGCAGGAGTGCAAAGCCTAATTTGTATTGGGTACTTGTATTACATCACTATCTTGTAAATCCTTCAGTGTACTGAACTGTACTCATCATAGAGATGTTTCATCCTTGTGCTCCCCGAAGGTCTGAATCAGTGTTTAGTTCCTCTTCACCTAAAAGTGTGCCTGCCTACCCTGGTAACCAAATTTGAACTGAGGAAATCATTCAGACAATATTTTTTTTTTTACCCAACGTTATTGTGCTGTTTCAAACCCAAAATGCTCATGTGGATCTATGTCTAAACACTTCACCACATACGATAGCTGTAGATCACAAATAATTGGCTTAAGGGTTAATAAATAGAATATCAGGTTAACTTTTTTTTTCACTGTTACTGAATTTCACAATAGAACGAATTTATTCCTTATACTACTTTTATTACTGCATTATGCTTCCTATGCTTAGAAATTTTTACTTGAATATTGCTAACTTATCTTTCCTGATACTTAAGCAAGTCTATGCCTTTTTCATGTTTTTTATACATTGGATTACCTACTTTATTGAAGTTAGTATGATGTGTGCTTATGCAGTGTAAATATACTATTCTCATTAGTCTCCTTTTGTGCATGCTGGAGAATTCCTAGTGTCTCTTAATATCTTTGAGCACCTAACTATCTCACAACATCAACCCATCAAATATTCACCCTGAATTTGGCAATTTTATGTAAATATTATAATTTGGTCATTCAGTTTATATTTTTTATTATTTATATGCAAATTGGGAATTTTGTTGAATTTTCTTTAAATAATTTGTGTACAGTTTCTATATTGTGCACCTTGTAAAAAATTGTCACTGCAAAAAGTTGACAATATTCTAGAAGAGGAGTAATTTTGTATTTCTTAATGTTTATGTTGTAATGCTATGGTAGTAATGCTCAGATGTACATGTCACAATCTGTTTAGTGTCTTAATTTCTAGGTAACAGTTTTCTAATAAACTCATGTGGGTATGAAAGCTTAAATACGTTACCGTACAGAAGTAAGCCTTACTGAATTGCTCTTATGATTGTCCAGTGTATGTATTATGGAAGAATTACCAGATGAGTAAACATACGATTGATACATTTAACACTTACAAGACAGAAACTAATCAATTAGGTATGAACATTATGTGTGTGTGTGTGTGTACATATGCAATACAGTCACAAACAAGCGATCATAACAATGCAGAACAAGCCACAGGGGATGGAAATCTTGAGCTCTAGATCTTTCACACTCTCATGCATTTGTCAGGAGCTATGTAGTATTGCAAGACAGTAACAGATAGGAGGGCAATTCTCTGAGGCAAGGCAAAGGCATCATGGACTGCCATTGATATCTTCTTTTGCCACAGAGAATTTCCTCCTATCTGTTGTCTTGCAGCATTGCATACTCCTGACAATGCATAAGAAGTGTGAAAGATCTATAACTAAATATTTCCATCTTTCTGTTTATTCACACACACACACACACACACACACACACACACACACACACACACAAACCTATATATCTGTATCACGTTATTCCCTTTATATCAGGCTACTTACAAATATTTCACTTTTGCATTATAATGAAAAGTAAGATGAAGCCTCCTCTGCAGGTGGACCGGGAGACTAACAGTCAATGGCCTGATGGAAGAAGCACCACACAGACTGGCAGGGGCTCACCTGCATCAGCAATAATCTCCAGGACCAATGTTTAAACAAATTGGGAGAGCGTATTTATGCCCATTTTGTTCCTATAGACAACAAGAAAAGCTCTCTTGGAAGAACATATCAATACACACACTGGAGATAGACCATTTTCCTGCCCATATTGCCAGTATAGTTCTTCCACAAGAGTATCTTGAAGCTCATGTCCGGCGACATACTGGGGAGAAGCCCTATGCTTGCACTTTCTGCCCATATCGTGCTACACAAAAGTCAACCCTAAATAGTCATATGCTAACCCATAGGAAAAGATGTAGTTAATTAATGATCCTGAACCAGAAGCAAGGTTTCTCTATTCATGACAATTGTAATTCTTCTATAATTTTACTTATTTGTGATTTTGCTAACCATTAATTTAAACTACATAATAGAAATCCCTCACTGAGCTGTAGTGTACAGTAAGGCTTATATATTCATAAGGATTATATTCCTGGAAAATGCAGTGAATGTACAATTCATAAATACAGAAATATTAGTTTACAGTAAAAACTGCGTTAGGTACATTGGTGAGATTTTTTTAATAGGGTAAGAGATAGTAAGATTCAGCTCAACGACTTGTAATCATTTCACATATCTTGTAATTTATTTGTAATCTCTATGTCATAATCTCTGGGACTAGAGGAAAGAAATCTAAACTTGTCATGTGGTTACATTAATGTGACAAGATATACAAACCATGCAATAGTTGCTTACTATCTACTTTCCACACCTAAGCAGATTTTGCAACCTCTCCTTTATGTAGCTGTTTATAAAAGGTAATGCTTTACTAATCCTTAGCTTATTACAAAAGGATGTTAAATGATGCTTGAATCTTCACCAAGGGTAGGCACTTTCCATCAAGTATTATACTGGAGGCAAGGATATAGAGTTCACTTACTTGGAATACTGAAAATTGAAAAGTCGCAATGTGTTAAAAGTATATATTTACCAAATTGCTAATGATTACAAAGAGTTTCTTTAATCTGAATCGGGGTTTCCTCCTTTAATCTGAATCACCAAGTTTCCTACTTTAATCTAAATCAGTGAATCATGGCTTAGCCTCCTTTTAATAAAATTTTGTAAGAATAAGTTAATTGATTGCTTTGTACTGAAAATATTTTTATGCTTAATAATTATCAAGATTTTCTTGTTTCTCAGTTTTTATTTTTGTTACAGTAGTAGTGCATGCTTTTCTTGTTTGTATATGTCTCCGTTTTTTTGTTCCTATAAACTAGATCTCGATAGTATTTTGTAATGTTATTTTTTATTATAATTTAAGATACAGCTTATACAGTGGAACCGGTTTTGTCTTTAACCATTCTAGAAGGTCGGCCGAAAACAAATTTGTACGAAAACTGAAGTAATATTTCCCATAAGAAATACAGTGGTCCCTCGGTTTTTGTGCATCTCCAAACTCGAACATTTATGTAAGTGTATTTTAAAGTGCTGTTGCAAGTGTAATTTGGGGTCTGAAATAGACTAACCTAGGACATTATTTCTTAAGGAAGTAAATTGTTCGAATGGCACTTGAGCAGCATTCGGAAATTTGGCGAAACCGAGGGACCACTGTAATGTACATAAATCAATTACAGTGGACCCCGCCTAACGAGCAAAATTCATTCCAAAGCCTGCTCAAGTGCCATTACGAACAATTTACTTCCTTAAGAAATAATCCGAGGTTAGTCTATTTCAGACTAAATACACTTCCAAAGCTCTTACAATATTATACTTACATAATTGTACATTTCCGGGGTGCTCGTTAGGCGGGGGTCCACTGTAATCCATTCCAGACACCCAAAAATATTAACAAAAAATACATTTTATAGAGAATAACTATAGTTTTACATACAGAAAACAATGAGAAATAAATATAAAGCACTAATGAAATGGATAAATGAACATTTAACATCACTTTTACCTTTACTGAAGACTTGTTGGCATATGGAAGATGGCAGGAGGAGAGAGGGAGGAGGTTTTGTTTGAAAGGGAATCCCCCCATAAGGACTTCAGGTATCAAGCCCTATCCGGAGTTACTTCCATTCTTTGTCTTTACTGGCACTAGGACCAGCTTGAGCCCACTGGACCCCTGTCACACAAAAAATCTGTCCAGAGAGGTCTGTTTCTGGCGTCTCTTTAAGATTTGCCAAAATGGGACACGGCATTGTCATTGAACATGTTGCTGACATGGCTTGCAACAGCTTTGTTAGACTGATATTTCTCCACAAAACTTTGCACCTCACTCTACTTTGCACAAATGTCCTTAATCACTGAAGAAGGCACATTCTTCCATCTCTTCCTTCTCCTCTGAAACAATTTCATCAGCTAAGGTCTGTTGCTGTTCCAGATGAAGGTCTTGCAGCTCTTCAGTGGTTAGCTCTTCCCTGTGGTCGTCCACCAACTCTTCCACATTCTGGCCACTCACCTCCAACCCCATGGACTTCCCCAAAGACACAATAGATTCATAAGAACATAAGAACATAAGAATGGAGGAACACTGCAGAAGGCCTACTGGCCCATACGAGGCAGGTCCTTATCAAAACCACCACTACCTAGAATTTATTCCGTACTCAACACTAATCAAACCCAGCCCTCCCACTCATATTTGTCCAATCTCTTTTAAATCCACCCAGGTCCCAGCCTCTATCACCTACTCGAAGATTGTTCCACGCATCTACAACTCTGTTGAAAACCAGTACTTGCCTATGTCCTTTCTAAATCTAAATTTATCCAATTTAAATCCGTTATTTCTGGTTCTTACTTGGTTGATATCCTCAGTATTTTATTAATATCTCCTTTGTTTATACCCATCATCCACTTGTACACCTCGATGATATCTCCCTCATTCTACGCCTCCAGAGAGTGGAGATTCAACGCTCTAAGTCTATCTTCATACGGGAGATTTCTTATACTGTAAATCATTTTAGTCATTCTTCTTTGTATGTTCTCCAATGAATCTATATCCATCCTGTAGTAAGGTGACCAAAACTGAGCTGCATAATCCAAATGAGGTCTCACTAGTGATGTATAGAGTGTAAAATAACTTTTGGACTTCTGTTGCTTATACTTTTGAAATAAATCCTAGTAATCTGTTAGCCTTATTGCGCACACTTAGGCACTGTTGTCTTGGCTTTAGATTTCTGCTACCATGACTCCCAAGTCTTTTACATTCTGTATGATCAAGCTCTACTTCACCTAGTTTATAAATTCGAGGATATTTTCATTACCAACGACTAGCACCTTACACTTGTCCACATTGAACTTCATCTTCCACAACAGGCGTAGGGTCATCAGGGTCAGCCTCAAACCCTTGAAAATCCTTCTGGAGGACACATTTTCACACTTCTCAACATCTTTGATTGTTTGTGATTTCTTGTTCTCGTTAGCACATTTACACCTTTTGCAACATCAGCTTCCTTGATTTCTTTTTCTTCGCCAGGATGGAACTGATCATTGATTTGGACTTCCCATACATTCTGGCAAGCTTGGCCACACATACGGCACTTTTGTATTTTTCTTTGAGTTTTTTCTTGAATTCTATCGTGTTTCTCACCTTCTTTACCAAAGGGCTGGCACTCAGAACTTTCTTTGGCCCCATGGTGGCTATTTAGCAGTCACAAGCCCAAAAAAACAATGGATTATTACAAAATGTTTCGGATGAATGTGTGGAGTAATGCTCACTGAACGAGTAACAGAGGCAGACTGAGTCACAAACGTATGAGTGGCTGCATCCCGCAGGCAGGTGGACGCATCTGGTATGGACTATTTCCGAGCTGATGTATGAAAATGGGGAAAATATCGCCGAAAAAAGTGGTTGAAAACTGAATTGTACGATAACCTGACAGGATGAAAACCGGGGTTCCACTGTATATACTTTTCAAGTTAATAAGTACCATTTTATACCATTTAGATCACCTATTTTAGTTTTGTTCAAAGATATAGATATAAAACAAATTTGTATACCATAGGTATAAAAACAAAATTGTATACCATAGGTATAAAAACAAATTGATACCATACATTTGCATAATGCAAATGCTTATGGTATACAATTTGCCAAGGCAATCTGTTTCTTTCATTTTTCTGACTAGCAGAGAATATCATTGTTCCCTTTATACTTTAAACTAAATTTATAAGTTGTGTCTTATTTTTGACATCATTAAGTCTTAATGAGTTTATATGGTGGAATGAAGTATGTAATGAAAAAGGTTTTATGTTATGTAAGGACAGTACATACACAGCGTTGTCTGAAAGATTTCTAGTTGGCTACAGTAGCACACAAATTCTATGTATATTTTAGCTTTTAAAGTAGAAAGATTTCATTTGTAGATAAATGCACAGTTTGTGTTGATTCTTATGCTTTTCCCACACCTTTCTGAACCGTGTAAGACATTATACTTTAACCAGTACTGTGACACAAGCTAGAATGGACATGTCACTTATATTTTTAAACTTTTGCTGTCTCATCTGTAGATGTACAATATTGATGAGTGGTTAATTTTGGCTTAGACATGAGAGAATGAGTTTGTTCAGTATAAAAGAAACCTGTCCCACATGATGAATGGTGAGAAAGCAAACCTCTGACCATGTGTTTGGTTTACAATAGCAAATTGCAGTGTTTTCTAGGATGGTTTTTATGGTTTTCCTGGCTGTTTCTTGGTATCATTTGATAGAATGAAAGACACACTACTGACAGGAAGTAGCTTGAAATTGAGTGCAGTGTAGAAGAAATATTTTATTTTTGATGATTTTCCTGAAGATGGGTAAGGTTCCCCCCCCCCATGACCAATCATTCCTGGTTATATTTTATTATCTGAGAAATATGATTTTTTGTGATGATAAATTCAAAATAGAGGGCAAGTGTAATACAGTGGTCCCTCGGTTTCGCCAAAATCTGTTCCAGAATGCTGCTCAAGTGCCATTACCGAACGAATTTACTACTTAAGAAATAATGTCATGTAGGTTAGTCTATTTCAGACCCCCAAAAATACACTTGCAACAGCACTTACGAAAATACACTTACATAAATGTTCGAGTTTGGAGATGCATGAAAACCGAGGGACCACTGTATAGGAGAGGCCTGGGGATGTGATTAATGAATAGATAAAGTGTTCCTTTAGTGCTTCGAATGTCTCCAGTTTTTTTTTTTACTTTTTAAATTGTATGTTTTTAATTTTGTGTATAACTAGCAGTTTATGTATTGAAGCAGATAATGGGCTAATGGAGTGCCAAGTAGTCCATTAATACTGTAGTGTGTGTACCCTTTGTATAATATTCAAAAAATTCAATTAAGTTGTAGTAGTACACTAAAGGTGGTTTGCAGTATTACAGTAAAAAAAAATTATCTTCTGACTGAAAACAATTTTATGTAATTTCCTTTACTTGTTATATATTGTTATGAATAGTGTTACTGTGTTGATAAGCATGGTAAAAATCAACCTATATACTACATAAATTATACCATTATGTATCTTTTCCCTAGCACAACCAAAACAGAAACATTAAGATGTATACTTATTTATAATTATTATTAGTATTTCCAAGTAACAAATTTGAATCTGAGGTTCCATTAAGTTACGCAGTGGGTTTATCTTGCTTTCTAGCTCTGTCTGGATGAAAGATGCATCAGTTATTCTTTGATAAGCTAAATCATATTAAATAATAAACATTCCCTGCCTTAAATCCCAACAAAAAACATAATTTAAGTTGGTTTTTTATGAAGGACTAATATTTTATGAAGAGATCATCATATAAATCTACAAATACAGTATTTTATTGAATGTTAAGACGTAATAATGCAAAAAGTCAAATACAATGAATGCTGGTGCAGGTTGAACACGATGACCATGAATGCTGTTCTGAAAACCATTCATCTAAGCAATACAGTGGAACCTCCCACTAACGAGTTTAATCCATTCCATGACCTTGCTCGCAACTGGATTTGCTCGTTTGTGGAGTCAATTTTCCTCATTTAAATTAACTGGAATGGAATTAACTGCTCCAGTGAAATTCAGGCACCACAAAATACTTCAATAATTTCCTAATATCAACTTACGGCTTATTTATCTATCACAATTCATCTAATATGATATAATAAACAATATTAATAACATAGAAACATGATATATACACTAGAATGAATGAAATATTGCGTATGTAAGTAGTGTTGTGGAG
>WNWK01036853.1:0-18883 GCA_009830355.1 Cherax destructor
AGGATTAGTGATAGTGTTATTGTTGTTGGGTTTATAAGGGCCACTGACCATAAACCATACATATAGTGGTGGTGGTGGTGGTGGTGGTGGTGGTGGAGGCAGCAAAGCCACCACCAGTATTCACACTGAAACAATGTACGTAATTTATAAATAAGAAATATTTACACTTTATAAATAAGAAATATTTACACTTTATAAATAAGAAATATTTACACTTTATAAATAAGAAATATTTACACTTTATAAATAAGAAATATTTACACTTTATAAATAAGAAATATTTACACTTTATAAATAAGAAATATTTACACTTTATAAATAAGAAATACAGTGGACCCTCGGTTAACGAAAGGTCCCGTTAACAAAAGTTTCGGAAAACGTAAGCTTTTTTCGGAATCGGTTAGCGAAAAATTCCTCGGTTACCGAAAGGTATTAGACGTGTCCGCCTGCTCCGCGCAAGCGCAGGACACCAGTGAAGCGTTGTTTACCATTGAGAGAACATTACCTAGCGCGCTCTTTCAAAGATTCACAATATATTTGGTGTCTTTTTTGGTGGTTTAGTGATTGTCACTGTGAAATAAGTCACCATGGGTCCAAAGAAGCTTCCTAGTGGCACCCCAGTGGTAGCATTCATGGAGGGAGTGTAGCATTCATGGAGGGAGTGTAGCATTCATGCAGGGAGTGTAGCATTCATGCAGGGAGTGTAGCATTCATGCAGGGAGTGTAGCATTCATGCAGGGAGTGTAGCATTCATGCAGAGGTGTAGCATTCAGCAGGGAGTGTAGCATTCATGCAGGGAGTGTAGCATTCATGCAGGGAGTGTAGCATTCATGCAGGGAGTGTAGCATTCATGCAGGGAGTGTAGCATTCATGCAGGGAGTGTAGCATTCATGGATGGAGTGTAGCATTCATGGAGTGAGTGTAGCATTCATGGAGTGAGTGTAGCATTCATGGAGGGAGTGTAGCATTCATGGAGGGAGTGTAGCATTCATGGAGGGAGTGTAGCATTCATGGAGGGAGTGTAGCATTCATGCAGGGAGTGTAGCAGGCATGCAGGGAGTGTAGCAGGCATGCAGGGAGTGTAGCAGGCATGCAGGGAGTGTAGCAGGCCTGCATGGAGTGTAGCAGGCATGCAGGGAGTGTAGCAGGCATGCAGGGAGTGTAGCAGGCATGCAGGGAGTGTAGCATTCATGCATTAAAAGAAAAGAAGGAAGTAACCCCAGAGAGGGACTTGTTACCTGAAGTCCTTTTGGAGGGGATTTCCCTTCCAACCATTAACACCCTGCCCCTGTCAGCAACTCTACCTTCCAGATGCTTGCAACTCTTCAATAAAGGTAAGTAAATGTTATTGTTTTTTTTTTTTGAGTGATTATTTTTTTGTGGAACGAATTAATTGTATTTACATTATTTCTTATGGGAAATAAGGTTTCAGATAACGAAAGATTCAGATTAAGTAATAGCTCCTGGACCGGATTAATTTCGTTAACCGAGGGTCCACTGTACAGTGGTACCCCGGTTTACGATATTTTTTCGTTCCAGAATGCTGTTCAAGTGCCATTACCAAATGAATTTATCCCCATAAGGAATAATGTAAAATAGACTAGTCCTTTTAGACCCCCAAAAATACACTTACAAAAGCATTTAAAAAAATAAACTTACATAAAAGGGCGAGTTTGGGGACCATCGTAAACCGGGGTACCACTGTATTTACACTTATCTTGGAGGAGATGGTGGCAGAGGGCGGCACTGGTCTCAGTGCCCCTATATTCCTCAAACAACAATGGAGGAGTTAAGTTTCGTGTCGTCATTTTCTATCGCTTAACTTACTTGCTACACTGTTAGTGCTACACTTTATCTCTGGCTGGTGCTATAGCCTTTATCGACTCCACTTTGATACTTTGCTACGATTTCTTTCTTTAATTCTATGGTGTTTCTCACTTTCTTTACCAAAGGACTGGCACTAGGAGCTTTCTTTGGGCCCATGGTGGCTTATTTAGCAGTCACACACAATAATCAAGGGCCAAAAACAACGGATTGTTAAGAAATGTTTTGTATGAACTCGCAGGATAATGTTCACTCAACCAGAAACAATGCTACACTGCCTGAGAATGTGTGTGGGAGGCGGGTTTGCGGGCTTTGTATGCGCACTGGGCACTGGACAGGTTCTGTACCATTGGCGAAAACTAAGCCAATATTTACTAAAAAAAATTGTGCGAAAACCAAAATCGGCGAAAACGGAGATTACATGAAAACCAAGGGTCCACTGTACTTAACCCTTAAACTGTCCAAACGTAGATCCATGTTCGCTTGCGTAGCACTCCAAACGTAGATCTACATTTTTTTACATCCTTTCTTATCGATAATAGTATCAAGGTCAGAGTGCTACGCACGTAAACGTATATCTACTTTTTTTTACATGTTTTCTTTTGGAGAAAATCAAGGTCAGAGCACTACCCACAAAAACGTAGATCTACAATCATCCTTTGGTTTTCGATTGTCTCAGTTTTTGCCAATTTTGGTTTTCGCTCACTTTTTTGGTGGAAAAATTGTCTCAGTTTTCGCCGATGGTACAGAACCTGTACACCAGTGCCGCGCACATACAAAGGCCGTAGGCCCGCCACCCACGTACATTGTCACGCAGTCTAGCATTGTTTATGCTTGAGTGAACATCACCCCAGGAGTTCATACAAAACATTTATTAACAATTCATTGTTTTTGGCCCTTGATTATTGTGTGTGACTGCTAAATAAGCTACCATGGGCCCAAAGAAAGCTCCTAGTGCCAGTTCTTTGGTAAAGAAAGTGAGGAACACCATAGAATTAAAGAAAGAAATCATAGCAAAGTATCAAAGTGGAGTCGATAAAGGCTATAGCACCAGCCAGAGATAAAGTGTAGCACTAACAGTGTAGCAAGTAAGTTAAGTGATAGAAAATGACGACATGAAACTTATTGATTCTATAACCATGGCTGAATCTGATGGAGTAGGTGCGGCTGGCAAGCCCAGAGATAATAAAGGGTATATTTAATTTGTACCCTCGGTGGTTATTGATTCTATAACCATGGCTGGATCTGATGAAGTTGCTGCAGCTGGCGAGCCTGTGGATATTAAAGCGAAGGGAAAAATTATCCCAATGGTAATAGTTACAATCCATCAACTAAAAAGGGTTATGTTGGCACATATCAAGTGACAGGGACCAGTAATAGTGATTCCACACATCAAGACAGGAGGTTTAAGCACCCCAGTAAGGGTAACCTGGGGAATAAGAAATCGAGTCAAGACATTAGAGATTGTTTCTTCTGTAAGGAAACCCATTTCTCTAAACTTTGTGATACTTAGAATTCTTGGGAAGCTAGAGTGAAGAGATTGGAAGAACTTGACAGATGTTTAGGCAATCATAATGTAAGGGATTGCCATGCCAAGTGGAATGATTGTTATCAATTCGACGAGGGAAGTTATTGATACAGAGGCATGGAAGTAAAGTGTACTTGGGATGAAACCCTACCTGAGGAATTCGTTAACAGGTGGGAAGGATTAATTGGGGATTACGAGAAGATTCCAATGCTGGAGTTCCCACGCCAGGTGGCAAGTCAAGAAGGGGTTAATATACTCCACATTTTTTGCGATGCTTCTAAATTGGCGTATGAAGCAGTCGCTTATCTTCAAGGTGATAAAGACATTTCTCTTGTCATGTCTAAAGCTAAAGTGGCTCCAATTAAATTACGTACCTTACCTCAGTTGGAATTAACAGCCATTTATGTGGGTGTCAAATTAGCTGATTATTTTATTTTATTTTATTAACACATCGGCCGATTCCCACCAAGGCAGGGTGGCCTGAAAAAGAAAAACTTTCATCATCATTCACTCCATCACTATCTTGCCAGAGGGGTGCTTTACACTACAGTTATAAAACTGCAACATTAACACCCCTCCTTCAGAGTGCAGACACTGTACTTCCCATCTCCAGGACTCAAGTCCGGCCTGCCGTTTTCCCTGAATCCCTTCATAAATGTTACTTTGCTCACACTCCAACAGCACGTCAAGTATTAAAAACCATTTGTCTCCATTCACTCCTATCAAATACGCTCACACATGCTTGCTGGAAGTCCAAGCCCCTCGCACACAAAACCTCTTTTACACCATCCCTCCAACCTTTCCTAGGCTGACCCCTATCCTGCCTTCCCTCCACTACAGATTTATACACTCTTGAAGTCATTCTGTCTCGTTCCATTCTCTCTACATGTCCGAACCACCTCAACAACCCCTCCTCAGCTCTCTGGATAATAGTTTTGGTAATCCCGCACCTCCTCTTAATTTCCCAACTCCAAATTCTCTGCATTATATTCACACCACACATTGACCTCAGACATGACATCTCCACTGCCTCCAGCCTTCTCCTCATTGCAACATTCATCACCCATGCTTCACACCCATATAAAGAGTGTTGGTATAACTATACTCTCATACATTCCCTTCTTTACTTCCATGGACAAGGTTCTTTGTCTCCACAGACTCTGAAGTGCTCCACTTACCCTTTTCACCGCATCCTTCATAGACCCATCTGCTGACATGTTCACTCCCAAATATCTGAATACATTCACCTCCTCCATACTCTCTCCCTCCAATCTGATATCCAATCTTTCGTCACCTAATCTTTTTGTTACCCTCATCACCTTACTCTTTCCTATATTCACTTTCAATTTTCTTCTTTTACACACCCTACCAAATTCATCCACCAACCTCTGCAACTTCTCTTCAGAATCTCCCAAAAGCACAGTGTAATCAGCAAAAAGCAACTGTGACAACTCCCACTTTGTATTTGATTCTTTATCTTTTAACCCCACACCTCTTGCCAAGACCCTCGCATTCACTTCTCTTACAACCCCATCTATAAATATATTGAACAACCACGGTGACATCACACATCCTTGTCTAAGGCCCACTTTTACTGGGAAATAGTCCCCCTCCCTCCTACACACTCTAACCTGAGCCTCACTATCCTCATAAAAACTCTTCACTGCTTTCAGTAACCTACCTCCTATTCCATACACCTGCAACATCTGCCACATTGCCTCCCTATCCACCCTATCATACGCCTTTTCCAAATCCATAAATGCCACCAAAACCTCTTTACCCTTATCCAAATACTGTTCACCTATATGTTTCCCTGTAAACACTTGGTCTACACACCCCCTACCTTTCCTAAAGCCCCCTTGTTCATCTGCTATCCTGCTTTCTGTCTTACTCTTAATTCTTTCAATAATAACTCTACCATACACTTTACCAGGTACACTCGACAGACTTATTCCCCTATAATTTTTGCACTCTCTTTTGTCCCCTTTCCCTTTATACAAAGGAACAATACATGCTCTCTGCCAATCCCTAGGTACCCTCTTCCATACATTTATTAAATAATAGCACCAACCACTCCAAAACTATATCCCCACTGGCTTTTAACATTTCTATCTTTATCCCATCAATCCCAGCTGCCTTACCCCCTTTCATTCTAAGCACTGCCTCACTAACTTTCCCCACACTCACAACTGGCTCTTCCACACTCCTACAAGATGTTATTCCTCCTTGCCCTATACACGAAATCACAGCTTTCCTGTCTTCATCAACATTTAACAACTCCTCAAAATATTCTCTCCATCTTCCCGATACCTCTAACTCTCCATTTAATAACTCTCCTCTCCTATTTTTAACTGTCAAATCCATTTGTTCCCTAGGCTTCCTCAACTTATTAATCTCGCTCCAAAACTTTTTCTTATTTTCAACAAAATTTGTTGATAACATCTAGCCCACTCTCTCATTTCCTCTCTTTTTACATTGCTTCACCACTCTCTTAACCTCTCTTTTTCTCTTCATATACTCTTCCCTCCTTGCATCACTTCTACTTTGTAAAAACCTTTCATATGCTAACTTTTTCTCCCTTGCTACTCTCTTTACATCATCATTCCACAAATCGCTCTTCTTCCCTCCCGCACCCACTCGCCTGTAACCACAAACTTCTGCTGAACACTCTAACATTACATTTTTAAATCTACCCCATACATCTTCGACCCCATTGCCTACACTCTCACTAACCCATCTATCCTCCAATAGTTGTTTATATCTTACCCTAACTGCCTCCTCTTTTAGTTTATAAACCTTTACCTCTCTCTTACTTACTGCTTCTATTTTCCTTGTATCCCATCTACCTTTTACTCCCACTGTAGCTATAACTAAAAAGTGATCTGATATATCTGTGGCCCCTCTATAAACATGTACATCCTGTCTTTTATCTACCAATACTTAGTCCAACAAACTACTGTCATTTCGCTCTACATCATATCTTGTATACTTATTTATCCTCTTTTTCTTAAAATATGTATTTCCTATAACTAAACCCCTTTCTATACAAAGTTCAATCAAAGGGCTCCCATTATCATTTACACCTGGCACCCCAAACTTACCTACCACACCCTCTCTACATGTTTCTCCTACTTTAGCATTTAGGTCCCCTACCACAATTACTCTCTCACTTGGTTCAAAAGTTCCTATACATTCGCTTAACATCTCCCAAAATCTCTCTCTCTCCTCTAGACTCCTCTCTTCTCCAGGTGCATACACGCTTATTATGACCCACTTTTCGCATCCGACCCTTATTTTAATCCACATAATCCTTGAATTTACACATTTATATTCCCTCTTCTCCTTTCATAACTGATCCTTCAACATTATTGCTACCCCTTCCTTAGCTCTAACTCTCTCAGATACTCCTGACTTAATCCCATTTATTTCTCCCCACTGAAACTCGCCTACCCCCTTCAGCTTTGTTTCGCTTAGGGCCAGGACATCCAACTTCTTTTCATTCATAACATCAGCAATCATCTCTTTCTTATCATCCGCACTACATCCACGCACATTCAAACAACCCAGTTTTATAAAGTTTTTCTTCTCTTTTTTAGTAAATGTGTACAGGAGAAGGGGTTACTAGCCCATTGCTCCCGGCATTTTAGTCGCCTCATACGACACTCATGGCTTACGGAGGAAAGATTCTTTTCCACTTCCCCATGGACAATAGAGAAAATAAAAAGAACAAGAGCTATCAAGAAAAAGAAGAAAAGCCTAGATGTCTGTATGTACAGTGGTACCTCGAGTTACGATGGTCCCCAAAATCGCCCTTTTATGTAAGTTTATTTTTTTAAATGCTTTTGTAAGTATATTTTTGGGGGTGTAAAAGGACTACAGTGGTACCCCGGTTTACGATATTTTCATTCCAGAATGCTGTTCAAGTGCCATTACCAAACGAATTTATCTCCTTAGAAAAGTTGTAAAATAGACTAGTCCTTTTAGACCCCAAATTACACTTACAAAAGCATTTAAAAATAAACTTACATAAAAGGGTGAGTTTGGGGACCATCGTAAACCGGGGTACCACTGTAGTCTATTTTACATTATTCCTTATGGGGATAAATTCGTTTGGTAATGGCACTTGAACAGCATTCTCGAACGAAAAAATATCGTAACTCGAGGTACCACTGTATATATATGCATGTGCATGCCTGTGTAGTGTGACCTAAAGTGTAAGTAGAAGTAGCTAGATATACCTGTTAACCAGCATGTTTATGAGACAGAAAACAGACACAGCAATCCTACCATCATGTAAAACCGTTTCAGGTTTCTGTTTCACAGTCACCTGGCAGGACGGTAGTACCTCCCTGAATGGTTGCTGTCTACCAACCTACTACGTACCTGCATTATATACAGAGTAAATTGCCGGAGATAAATATTAGCGACACCATAATTTGGTCTGATAATGAGGTATCCTTGCAGTGGATTCGTAATGGGAACAGTAAGATTGTGTACGTACAGAACCGAGTCGCCGAAATTAACCAGGTACAAGGAGAAATCTATGGAGAGGAGATTAAATTGATAAGGGATGGAAAAATTGTGAATGGTTCAATAATAGAGAAATTGGGGCTGTACTTGGAGGATGATGTAATCAGGTGCAGAGGTAGGTTGCAAAATGCTGAATTGGGTGAATATGCTAAACACCCTATCTTGCTGCCCAAGACTCATCATCTGACAACTTTAATTGTGTTAAATGCCCATAAAAATGTAATGTAATGCATGGTGGAGTACAAGATACCTTAAATTACATTAGGGAAACTTTCTGGATTCCTCAAGGATGACAGAGTGTGAAGAGGGTCATCAAGACATGTGTAGTGTGTCGTCGTGTGGATGCCAAAACCTCTATGTACCCAGGACCTCCACCATTGCCCAAGGAGCGAGTGCAGTTAGTAAAGCCATTTGATGTAACAGGTGTGGATTATAGTGGTCCAATCATTTTAATGGGTACTGCAGATGGTGTTCCTTTGAAAGTGTATGTATGTTTATTTACTTGTACTGCTACAAGGGCAGTGCACTTAGAAGTGGCTCAGGATTTGTCTGCAGAACAGTTCATACAGCTGTTTCGGAAATTTGCTGCTAGGAGATCCTGTCCAAGACTAATGATTTCAGATAATGCCACTAACTTTGTAGCAGGGGCGCAACACTTAAAGGAATTAAATGAGAGTAATGATGTACAGTCTCTGCTAAATCAACGAGGGTGTGGCTGGAAGTTTATTGCTCCCAGGGCCCTTGGCAGGGGGGTTGTACGAAAGACTGATAGGTATAGTAAAGAGGTGTCTGCGTAAAGTACTACACCAGAAATTAATTAACTTGGAGGAATTCCGTGCGGTGTTGGTGGAGGCAGAAAATCGGATAAATAATCGTCCGCTCTTGTACATGATTGATACTCCCGACGCATGCATACTGACTCCTTCTCACTTAATATGTGGGCGGAAACTGAGGAAATTGATGAGGATTACAATAATGTGACAGTGTTAAGCGATAAATTTAAGATGTTAAATAAACTAATTAATCACTGGTCTAATGTGTGGCGTAAAGAGTATCTTCTTACACTACGTGAATACTTTTATGGTGCGTCAGAAGCGGTGAATCAACAGAATATTCAACCAGGTGACATTGTGTTAATTGATACTGAACAACCTCGAACATTGTGGCCTCTGGGCAAAGTACAGTAGAACGTCATTTAGCACGATAGTTACGTTCCTGAAAAAGTCGTGTTAGATAATTTTGTGTTAAATAATTAAAAGAACTAATGGGAAAAATAGGGTTACGTTCCTGGGAGTCCCCAAAAAGCCAAACAAGTTTTTTTTTAGACCAACAGATCTTACAAAAATTAAAGTGAATATGTAATTGTAGTTCATTATCGTGATGTATTATGTTGTTTTTACTGCTTAAGACTACAAATGTAATAGAAATAATAGTATTTACCTTAAATTGTGGGTGCTGGTGTTTATGGATGATTGTGAAGAGAGTGGAGAGTTATGCTGTGGCCCTACTGGGCTGAGGTGGATAGTAGAAGTTCTTGAACTGAAGTCGATGGTTGAACTGAGTGTCTAACTTCAAGTCAGTCAAGCCATTCAGTAAGTCAGTCAAGCCATTCAGTAAGTCAGTCAAGCCATTCAGTAAGTCAGTCAAGCCATTCAGTAAGTCAGTCAAGCCATTCAGTAAGTCAGTCAAGCCATTCAGTAAGTCAGTCAAGCCATTCAGTAAGTCAGTCAAGCCATTCAGTAAGTCAGTCAAGCCATTTAGTAAGTCAGTCAAGCCATTTAGTAAGTCAGTCAAGCCATTTAGTAAGTCAGTCAAGCCATTTAGTAAGTCAGTCAAGTCATTTAGTAAGTCAGTCAAGTCATTTAGTAAGTCAGTCAGAGTCATTAGTAAGTCAGTCCAAGTGCATTCAGTAAGTCAGTCAAGTCATTCAGTAAGTCAGTCGTCATTAGTATCAGTCAGTCATTCAGTAGTCAGTCAAGTCATTCAGTAAGTCAGCTCAAGTCATTCAGTAAGTCAGTCAAGTCATTCAGTGTCTCGCATTCAGTAAGTCAGTCAAGTCATTCAGTAAGTCAGTCAAGTCATTCAGTAAGTCAGTCAAGTCATTCAGTAAGTCAGTCAAGTCATTCAGTAAGTCAGTCAAGTCATTCAGTAAGTCAGTCAAGTCATTCAGTAAGTCAGTCAAGTCATTCAGTAAGTCAGTCAAGTCATTCAGTAAGTCAGTCAAGTCATTGTCAGTCATTCAGTCAGTCAAGTCAGTCAGTCAGTCATACATTCAGTCAGTCAGTCAAGTCAGTCAGTCACACAAACTTATGTTTACATCTTTTTATGTGTACAAAGTAACACTTCATTACGGCCACGGGTTATGTCTTGTCTAATATCTTTGTTTTCTTCGTTAATTCAAGATCAAAACACAATTCACTCTCTCTTATTCTTCACAAACACAGCTGGCTTGTAGCCAGGACTTCTTGACGCGTATGAAATACGTACGAATGCTGGGATGGTGGGGTCCGTGGTGGCTGGGTAAGGCGGGTGGTGTCTTCTGAACCACAACAAGACTGCTTGTGAGAATAGTTATTTGTTTTTCCTTCCCACAAACTGTAAGTAAGTTTATTCAGGTATACACAGATACAGTTACGAAGATTATCATACATAGCAGCATATGTGTGAGAACCTAGGATAACCCAAAAAGTCAGAGTGACAGTATTTCCATTGACTGACTTTTTTTGGGTTATCCTAGGTTCTCTACACATATGCTGCTATGTATGATAATGTATGTAACTGTACTCACCTAATTGTGGCTGCAGGGGTCGAGACTCAGCTCCTGGCCCTGTGTATCTGAATAAACTTACAGTTTGCAGGAAGGAAAAACAAATTCCCTTTTCCTCAAAGCATGAGGATTCTTAGGCAGTAAATAACCATGGGCTTACACTTGAAATCACCTGATGCATTACCGAAAAGGAGCAAGGTGAAGCGATCCTTTGCTGTCTTGAAGCCTGGTGCACTTTTCTCCTGCTGACTGATATAAGTTCGTGTTGGCATTTTCTTCCAGAAAACACTTGTCTCGTCAGCATTAAACACTTGATGTGGCTCATAGCCACCCTTAGTAGGACCCCCACTGACTCAATGGTTTAACCCACCGCGGGCGACCGCGCGCTCAAAATTTTTCCCCTCCCGCCGAACCGTGTAATATCATCTTTACGTCGTGTAAGATGATAATGTGTCGCAAATCTTAAATCGTGCAATACCCGTAACGTGCAACATAATCTCGTGCTAAATGACGTTCTACTGTAGTAACATTGTACCCAGAAGCTCAAGGTGTTGTCAGGAATGTCAAAGTGTTGTGTCGTGGTCAAGAGAGATTACTTACCATTAATAAATTGATTCCCTTGGAATTAAAGGGTGTTCAATCAAATGTGAAAGAAAACGTAAGGAAAAGTGATTCGAGTGATATTGAAGATGCCGCTGACCAAGGGGTACCAGAGGAAGAAAGTGTGATCAGGCCTACCAGGAAAACTGCTGTTCAGTCCAGGGCAGGATGGAAGCTCCTCCTGAAGGATAATGCAATTTGAATTGTCTAACAACAAACTCCGCCCGGCTGCAGTGTGGAAAATATTGGTATTTTCCCAAAGGTTATACTCGATAAACTTTCTAATGTGAATAAGTATCCTTAATATGTGGTTGTTGGTTCACATAATACTTAGAAATGAAGAGAGAACCAAACAATAAGGTCTCGGCGCTTGGCGTGGGTCAAGCGGCTTGGGTAAAGGGTGAGGCAGTCACACGTGAATACAGTAGGCCCAGGATATCGTGAACGAAATGGAGTCAGGAATTTGGCGTTTCCGACGGCCAAACCGCGGTTAATGGCGTCACTTCACTATAGGAAGTGTTGTGAATGTTCACCGGGAATAATGTGGGACATTAAATCCAAGAAACCGCAATAATAGGGTGATAATGTGGTAAATAGTGAACACCGCCGCCATTGTTCGATAGAAGAAATGTGCGTCTTGTTGATCTTGGTTCATCGTACACAATTATTAATGGTTTAACTTCTAACGAAGGTAAGTCAGTGAGACATTAAGTCGTCGTGTGATCTGTGAGGAAATTCGGGGTAATCAATTGTGATTAGGGGAATGAGTGAGATGATACAAGTCGCCATTTCCCAACTAAGCACATGGTAAATTCTTAGTCCTGTCCCGAGGACCACAGAGTTGTTAAAGCTTAATCGGGACAACCACTTCACCATCATCATCTTGCTGGAAAACTGGTGTTTGCCGGCAAGACAACGAGAATCGTCGGAGGAAGACGGACGAGAGGACTGTCTCCTCCCCACAGTATCTTTGTTGTTGTAGCTGTTACACTGGCCTGTTGTATAGGTTGCAATGATGAATTCTTACTGTGGCTATCAATGATCTCCAATGAACAACAATGACACTGGGTGAGTGTTGGTTTTATAATGTGTGTACTCTCTTCCTTCTCTTTCTAATCAGTCCAATACCAAAATACAGTCCACTAAAATTAACACTGTAACTATTGGTGTTACTCATTTCAATTTATATAACTGGTCAATGATAGGTGTGGTCTAGAGAGTGTGAAATATCAAAGAAAGTCGTTCGTTGCTACCAGGGACGACTTAAGTTTTCTCACACACCTCGCGGGAGTGACTGAGGTAAATATTAGACGGTCACCTCCCATGGAGATTATTTGTTTGTAAGTGGCGGTGAAGTCCATACAGGTAGGCTCATAATTCCCCACAGTATTCATATGTAATTTGCAATATAGATTAAGAACTAGTATTAAGTCTGCCCAAAATGCCTAGCATGCCCAGTTGGCACTGAATGCTCACGTTACGGCAACATCGAGTCCTGCCGCTTGCAGAAGTGTTGCCGATATACCTTTTTTTCTCGTTTTTATATTATTTTATTTTATTTTTATGTTCTGATAATTACAATTTATAGTAGTTCTTTGTTGTAAGACTAATATTAGGTACTGAAATTGTACTCAAATTGTCACACACTGAGAGGTGGACATTTACACCTGCTTTGGTCATTTACTAATGTCTAGGAATATATACAAAGTATTTATAGGTTTCAGCAATGTTTTGCATACGTGGGAGTATATAATAATAATAATAGGAATAATAATAGGAATAATAATAATAATAATGAAAATAATAATAAGAATAAGAATAATAAGTTCCCTTGAAGCATGATGTAAAACAAGTCAGTCCACTGCTGACAGTGATAAGATAAGATAATTGGTGACATTTGATGAGCGTACGTGAGGGTGTAGTGATAAGATAAGATAAGGGGTGACATTTGATGAGCATCCCCCTCTGTTTTCACTGTTACACAACCATATCTGTATGTCAAACTCTGTCTATCTGTGTCTGTCAAGCTCTCTTATCTGTCTGTCAAGCTCTCTATCTGTCTGTCAAGCTCTCTCTCAAGCTCTGTCTCTCAAGCTCTCTGTCTGTCTGTCAAGCTCTCTGTCTATCTGTCAAGCTCTCTGTCTATCTGTCAAGCTCTCTGTCTATCTGCCTGTCTGTCAAGCTCTCTGTCTATCTGTCAAGCTCTCTGTCTATCTGCCTGTCTGTCAAGCTCTCTGTCTATCTGTCTGTCTAGCATCTAGCTCTCCCGTCTCAGAGAGATCCACTCCTGAACCAACACGTCTTTTTCCTGAGCAAGTGTAAATACGTATTTGCCAGTCATGTTTACACATTCTATCTACAAGCACTTTGTCTGGATTTTTTGGGTTATCCTAGGAAATTTACACTATGTATACAGTGGACCCCCGGCTAACGAACACCCCGGAAATCGTACAATTATGTAAGTATAATATTGTAAGTGCTTGTGGAAGTGTATTTTTGGGGGTCTGAAATAGACTAACATACGTGACATTATTTCTTAAGGAAGTAAATTCGTTCGGTAATGGCACTTGAGCTGGCTTCTGGGATGAAGTTTTTTCGTTAGCCGGGGGTCCTCTGTAATTGTATTTGTGTACCTGTTAGACAGAAATAGACAGAGTCAGATAGAGATAGACAGAGACAGATAGACAGGCATAGGTTGCAAGACATTCTAAAAGGATGTTGCACATGGGTTATTATCAAGGTTTTTTATATTTCCTCGACCACTTATGGCCATATCCACCTCAGAGCCACTAAACTCGGGGTCAACATCACTTTCCACTTAAAATGGGAGAGTTAACCCTTTGGGGGTCGACAGGCCTTCTCAGGAAAGTGTTCCTGGGGTCGAAAATTTTGGAAAAAAATTAATTTTTTTATGAAATGATAGAGAATCTTTTTCCGATCATAACGCCACCAAAATTATGAAATTTGATCGAAAACTAACGGAATTATGCTTTCGCGAAGTTATCGGTAGCCATGACACTTACGCATCGGCGATTTTGCCCACTTTGAGCCCTATTTTCGACAAATTCCAATATTTCAGTCTCCTAAAACTATAGCTATTTCGATAGAACTCCATTTCTTCTATCGATTGAGTACAAGAAACTGCCTATTTACCAATTTCATCTACCCAAAATAGTGGTCAGAAAATGACAATTTTCCAATTTCACACAAATTTCAAACGATGCCAATTTCAAAATAGGGTCCAGAATAAACAAGGCAGACATTCCTGGCACTAAAATAACATGTTCTCTGTTCATTAGTCACGTCTCCAGGCCCCTGTTCCATTACTTTTGCTTTTCATTTTGAATTTTTATTCTCACAAAAAATAGAAGATTTACTGTTATGTATACAACTGCATCATTGTAAAAATGGTACAAATAATATCAGAGCACTTGTGCATGAATATAAGACTCGCCAGTTGATGTGTATTGGAGGCATGGTGTGATTTGTTTACTCTTGAACATCGTCAAAAATCGAACATTTTCGCTACTTTGAGCTCAATTTCAAGGTACTTGTCATTATCATACCAATCAAAATCATCTCTATTTCTGTAATATATCTTCCATTCTATCAAATGAGACCAAGAAAACGAGAATACATCAATATATACCATACGACAATCGACTGCAAAGTCGTGTTTTAATCGAAAAACGGTCAGAGTTTTTTCGCTCATTATGCAGTGTGTACTGCAGGATTTTTTTATACTGCGCACACTGACCACAGACCCATTCTTTCATATGTATGCCTACCAGACGTTTTCTGCTTAAATTGAGGCCGCTAGAATTTGGGCGTACTAGTACGGCACCAACCCCTGCTCGTAAAACGTACTAGTACGGCACCGACCCCCAAAGGGTTAATACTACATGACATCAGTGAATCCTATGTGTTTGTCACGCTGTTTGTTCTAGCTGGCGCTTAATTGAACTGGTGCTCCCACAACGCACTAAGTGGTCCCAGATTTTTTTAATGCAGCGCACACCAAGGGCTAAGACCCATTCTATGCTGACCAGGCATCTCAGGCCAATCGTGCCAAATTTGAAGGCAGGAAAAATAAAACGTAAATATACGTTTGGGGCAGTAGCAGTACTAACGTATATATACGTGTGGACCGTTAACGGGTTAAATGTAATGTAAACCAAGCATTGTAGGCTTTACAAGGAAATAAAATTATCATTATCATCATTCCCTGCAAAAACAGTGGCCTGACCCACAGGCAGACTGCCAAGAGCCTACCAGATGGAGGGGAAAATCCCTGCTGTCCAGCTTACGGCATTCCACTTTTTTCCCCACCTGGAAGTGGAACAGTGTTGAATTTTACAAAGTGTTAGTTGAAAATATGCCACAATTTTGCAATAGTGTAACTGAAAAAAATGTGGTAAAGGAACCTATGGTAATCGATGGTCTACTGTAAATACTTTACTGGCTCTATGCGGCCATAAACAGTCTCTATTTGTTCCAGCTCTGATATTTCTCCAGCCCTGAATGGGGTCATCAGCACTGAACAATATTCCAAATAAAGGAGCACTAGCGACTTGAAAAGTGTCAGCAGGTTGGGAGACTATGCTCTCCCATCTTCGCATTGAGCATACCCATCTTACTTATGGGTATCTCATGGAGAGGTGCCCTGTTCCGCCCTGTGAGAATTGTCAGGTTCCAGTTTCAGTTTGCCATATTCTATTGGACTACCCTGTCTTTCAACGAGCATGCAGAATTTGCCCCCCATGTCATCACCACTCTGACACCCTTACTTTTTCCTCCCTCCTTGCTGACGGCCTCACTTTTGACTCGGACTCCCTATTTCTCTTTTTGACAACTGATTTATTACACAAACTTGGATAATACTTCCTTTAGCACTCCTCACAGCCCTTTCTAACCCTACCTCTGTTATTCTCTCCATCCTTACTACTCTGCTCCAGCAACATTTTCCCCTGCCCTGCAGTGCTGTATGACCCTTGTGGGTTTAGCACTTGGTTTTGATTATAATAATAATATACTGCATTTGTATTTATAACTAATCTATTACTTTGTAATAAACTTTAATCAGTAACACCTTCTTCTCATCCTTTGCTGTTATATTACTTTAATAAATAAATAAAAAACTTGTTTATCATTGCATATTCCCAGTGGGCTAGACCAATTACCATATTTTACATAGTATATGTAATTATAACTTGTGTATAGTGCGAATTTGAATAATGTGACATCTTCACAGAATTCATTATTCACACTAATCGAGACCTAGCTGTTTTTCATTGTTTTGGGGATCAATCTGACCTAAACCTACTCACTGTCCAGAACATCCATACTTACTACTCTGCTATCTACATTTATAGAACCATTAATTCCAACTTTAACCCTGAGCTAAAACACTTTCTTGACAGTTGTGACAGGACCCATAGACATAATACCAGACATAAACATCTCTTTGACATTCCCCGTGTCCGACTAAATCTATACAAAAATTCAATGCGCATAAAAGGGCCTAAAATCTGGAACTCCCTGCCTGAAAACTCTAGAACTGCAGACACAACCTCCATTTTCAAAAGCACCGTTAAAAACATCTTATCTCACTTACGCACCCAACCGGTAGTTAACCATACGAAAACTACTTTATCTTGCACATATCCACAGCAAAATACACTTATTGATATCTGTGATTCTCCTTAATTTGCACATTACTAACCACAGCAAAATACACTTATTGATATCTGTGATTCCCTTAATTTGCACAGTTCTAACCAAAATTCTAATACAACTATTGCTTCATAATACTTAAGCTAGTCATAAGTTTGCCTAAGACACTCCAATATAGAAACTATATTATGCCAATATATCACCTTTATCATTAATATATAAACTAATTGCTAACTTCTTATACTAATTGTTAAATTCTCAATGTTTAAATTCCAGTACCTAAATTTTGTAAACCTAACCTAACCTTACAATCTGTATATTCATTGTATAGCTATTGAGTAAGACCTATCATAAGACTGCCTGAAAAGCCTAGGCATACCTAGGCATATTATTGGCCATCTTGTAATATCAACTTTAATGTATAACTATAAGTACCCCCCACCTTGTATTACATGAAATAAAGAATTTGAATTTGAATTTTGAATTTAGTGGGATACAACCAGTGTTATTTTTTTGCATCTAAAAGTGTATATGTAATAAAAATGCTTCAAAAATTTCAGAAGATACGTACTTATAGCATACTTAAAACTGTGGATGTTTATGTAACAAAATATTAAGCAAATGATTATTGCTGGTAAATATTTATAAGCCATTTAATGTTCTTTTTTTTTTTCAGATCTTTGTTTCACTAGAGGCAGACTCGACTCTTGTATCAATACTGCAGTGTACCTGACACTAGAGGCAGACTCGACTCTTGTATTAATACTGCAGCGTACCTGACACTAGAGGCTGGCATTACTTTTTTAAGTACAGTACTAATACTGTAGATGATCCTAGCATTATTGTCATGCAAATATTGCAGGTCATCCTGGCACCAGAAGAATTACCTTTACAATGTCCACACTACAGCCCGTCTTAGCACCAGTGTGCCAGCATTGGCACATTAGTGCCAATACTGGCACTAATGTGTTTACATTTGTGCAGGTCATTATATGATAGGAATAAGGAAAGCCTTGTCAGCAGTATATATACAAAATCCTTGTAATTATTCATTTCCCTGTTCTCCACTGGTGAACTCAATTAGGGAAGTTTGTGTTTTTGATGTAAATTTGCTGGAAGCAGTCACCTAAAAATTCACTCCTTTAGCTACATGATGAATCCAGATCAATGTTCAATGTTGCTGGAAGTCAAAAGTAATAATATAGGAACTTCCACAGTAAAAAGCAAAGATAATAACATTTTATTAAGAGAGCAATGTACTTCCACTACAGTTCAGGTGAAGACAGAGGGGATTATTAACATCAAGGAAATCTCTTTGCAAAACACTGATAAGCTTGATACACAAGGCTCGGAGGATCCTAACCAGCAAGAGTGCAGTATATGCCAGAAAGAAATTGGCTCCTTATGCAAGGTATCTTTGTGCACTCGCATGGAAGAGAAACCATACGTATGCTTCTGTGGAAAATTGTTCAGTCGCTCCGATGTACTCCACATACACCAAAAATTCAGACATTTATTGGATGATAAAGTGGTTCAGCAGGAAGTGCCTGCTGTGTCAGAACCCAAAGTTGAGCACAACCCATTACTGCAGAAGGCTCTGATTGTGCCAGTACCCAAGGTTAAGAAACACAAACCAGTTCAGCTGAAACCTAAGGGTAAGAAGCACAAAGTACTTAAGCAGGAGGTGTTGGTTGTGCCAAAATCTAAAGTTGAACATAATTCAGTTCAGCAAAAAGTGCCAGCTGTATTAAAACATAAAGTCAAGCACAAACTCACTCAGCAGGAAGCACTGGCTGTGCCAAAACTTAAAGCTCAGCACAACCCGGTTCAGCAGGAAGTGCTATCTGTGCCAAAATTTAAGATTAAGAAGCACAAACCAATCAAGCAGGAAGTACCGACTGTGCCAAAACCCAAAGTTAAGTGCAAATTGGCTCAGCAAGAAGCGCCAATGGCCCCCGCAA
>WNWK01036854.1:0-18883 GCA_009830355.1 Cherax destructor
AGATGAAAAGTGCAATTTGAAATAGTTCTAGGAATTTAACAGTCAAGTTTCAGTCTGAATGGGAAAATGTATTTGGAAACACAGCACAACACTAGGACAAGCAACTTAATTGTGTAACTGTATTTGATAGTTCAGTAACACTGAGCGGAGAATTACACTGAGTTAATAAATGTAAGAAGTCACTACACTGAAATAAACTCTGAGCCTTTTATTAAAAGTCTTAATACAGGCTTACAGATAACAGTTAACTGTGTCTAAAGCGAAACACTGTTGCTGAAGGTCAGAAATAATCCTAGTGTAGAGGTGAGGGAAAGTTAGTGTAGTTAACCTGGGGTGTACGTGGCAACCCGCGCACCACTACATAACACAGCGTCTTCACAGGAGGCGGCGACTTCTTTGGGAGAATATGCGCTTTCTGTCGACTCACAGAGCCTGCGGCCTTGTCGTCGGTGCCCAGTCTATCTTCTTTCTTCACCTGGTCTGTGAGCGGTGGTGGAAATGTACAAGCATGGAGAGATATGTGGGTGATGGTGGTAGCGACACAGCTAATCCCCTCTCCTTACATTACTCACTCTTTAAATCCATCTGGTTTATCAACCCACACTAAGCCACTAGGTAAAAGTTAGCTTTTACAGGCAGGAAGCACACTGATATGGCAGGAACACTAAAGAACGTTTACATAGATGTGCTGGGGATCAGGACAGCTGTGCCTGCCGGCTACCTTAGTTTGTCCTGCCTGGCTTGGTTGTTGCTTTCAAGCCTGCTTGAATGTGCCAGTTAAACCCCAGACCGACAAAATATGATCAGTCGCGATGGAGCCTTCACAAAAATACAAAATACTTATGACATAGGGGCAGAGCGGCATCTCAACGTCAAGTATCTCAGACTCCTTCCTACACCCACTCAGTACACTAGCTTTCACTGTCTCCAAGATTCAACTTCAATAACAAATTCAACTTCAATAACAAAAACATAAGGTGGGACCAAGTAAACCAAGTCCTAAATGATATCAACTGGGAAGATAGCCTAAGCATCACAGATCCTAACCTATGTCTAGAACAAATTAACTCTGTGGCACTTGATGTTTGCTCAAGGCAAATTCACTTAAGGAAAAGGAGGAGAAGATGTAAACTAGAAAGAGAAAGGCGCTCCCTATGCAGGCGAAGGCATAGGGGATTACCAATAGACCCCTGGCTGTCTTCAAGCAGGCACTGGACAGGCACCTAAAGTCTGTACCTGACCAGCTGGGCTGTGGTTTGTACGTCGGACTGCGTGCGGCAACAGTAACAGCCTGGTTGATCAGGCTCTGATCCATAATGAGGCCTGGTCACAGACCGGGCCGTGGGGGCGTTGACCCTGGAACTCTCTCCAGGTAAACTCCAGGCATCTGGAAGATAGGGAGGAGGATAGGGGAGGAGCACTCATTGTTTGGAAGGAAATCCCTCCTTAAGGACTTCAGGTAACAAGTCCCTCTCTTGGGTTACTTCCTTCTTTGTCTTATAATGCCATTAGGACCAGCTTGAGAGACACTAGACCCCTGTTGCACAAAATAACTATCAAGAGTGCTCTGTTTCTGGCGCCTCTTTAAGATGTCCCTAAAATGGGACATTGTTTTGTCACTGAACATGTTGCAGTTTATTCCACATTCCACACATGTCTTTAAGCACTGAAGAAGGCACCTCCTTCACTCCCTTCTTCCTCCTCCACCTGTGAAGCAAGTTCCTCATCTGTGGTCTGATACTTTTGCAGATGAAGCTCTTGCAGCTCGTCAGAGGTTAGCTCTTCATTGTGGTCCTCCACCAACTCTTCCACATCCTCGCCACTCACCTCCAACCCCAGGGACTTGCCCAATGCCACAATACTTTCCACAACAGGCAGAGGGTCGTCAGGGTCAGCCTCAAACCCTTCAAAATCCCTCTGTTGGACACAATTTGGCCATAATTGTCTCCAAGCAGAGTTCAAAGTCCTGGAAGTCACTCCCTCCCAAGCCTCACCTATAAGGCTTATGCAGTTGTAGATATTGAAGTGATTCCTCCAGAACTCTCTTAGGTTCAACTCAGTGTCCGAGGTCACTTCAAAGCACTTTTCAAACACTGCTTTGGTGTACAGTTTTTTGAAGCTACAAATGACCTGCTGGTCCATGGGCTGGATGAGAGGAGTGGTGTTAGGAGGCAAGAACTTCACTGTGATGAACTTGAAGTCCCTAGACAAAAAGACTGCGAAGTTGTGAGGATGAGCAGGAGAATTGTCCAGTACCAGGAGGCACTTGAGCGGCAATTTCTTTTTCCTGGAGGTATTTTTTCACACTGGGGCCAAATACGTGATGGACCCATTCAATGAAAATTTGCCTTGTGACCCATGCCTTATTATTAACTTTCCAGAACACACACAATCTATCCTTGACGACATTGTTTTTCTTGAACACTCTGGGATTTTCAGAGTGATACACGAGTAAAGGCTTCACTTTAAAATCTCCACTAGCATTAGAACAAAACAAGAGAGTTAGCCTGTCTTTCATAGGCTTGTGTCCTGGCAGTGCCTTTTCCTCCTGAGTAATGTAGGTTCTGTTTGGCATTTTCTTCCAAAACAGGCCTGTTTCGTCACAATTAAACACTTGTTGGGGTTCGAATTTTTCAGTGTCTACGTACCCCTTAAATTCATTCACAAATTTTTCAGCCACACCTTTGTCTGAACTGGCTGCCTCACCATGCCTTACAACACTGTGTAAGCCACTACGCTTCTTAAGTCTGTCAATCCAGCCTCTGCTGGCCTTAAACTCACTAACATCAGCACTGGTTCCAAGCATTTTCTTGACAAGATCTGTGTGCCTTGCCTTTTCACATATGATGGCCTCGGAAATACTATCACCTGCTATCTGTTTATTGTTTATCCACACCATCAACAACTTCTCAACCTCTTCCACTCTTTTTGATCTATTTTTGATAAACATGTCAACACCTTTCACAACATCAGCTTCCTTGAGTTCTTTTATCTTTGCCAGGATAGAAGTGATAGTAGATTTGTTTTTTCCATACATCCTGGCAAGCTCCCCCTTACGTACACCACTCTTATATTTTTCTACTATCTCCTTCAGTTCTATGGTGTTCCTCACTTTCTTTACCACAGCGGTGCCACTAGGAAGCTTCTTTGGACCCATGGTGACTTATTTCACAGTCACAATCAATAAACAATCCCTAAATACAATGAATTTATTGTGAAATGTTTGGATGAGCATGCAGGGTAATGTTCACTCAAGGGTAAACAACGCTAGACTTGCTCACGGTGCCTGTACGGTGAGGCGTGCAAGCGCGGGCAAGGTCTGGTACGCTGGCCAAAACTCAGGGCAACAGCTGAAAGTTGGTGCAAAATTAGGCCAAAAAAAGCAACCGAAACTCAAAGCGGCCAATAGTCGGGGTAGCCAAAACTCGGTTTCACTGTACAGTGGAACCCCAAGTTTCGGCCGTTATCCGTTCCAGGAGTTAAGCCTAACTCGAAGCGGCCGTAAGTTGAAGCAATATTTCCCATAAGAAATAATGTAAATACAATTAATCTGTTCCACCCAAAAATATTCACAAAAAAATAATTTTTTTAAAGAATAAATACTATAGTTTTACATACAGAAAACAATGAGAAATAAATATAAAGCACTAATTTTAATAGATAAATGAACATTTAAATCAGTTTTACCTTTATTAAAGACTCTTGTTGGTGTATGAGAGAGGCAGGAGAGTTTGTTTGGAGGCAGGACAAGATAGTCCTTCAATATGATACTAATATCAACTCTACGGCTTATTTATCTAGCACAATTCATCTAATATGACATAATACACAATATTAATAACATAAAAACATGATATATACTCTAGAATGAATAAAATATGTCATATGTCTCTCTCCCTAAGCGACGATTGTTACTGTGTTGTGTGTTGTTGGGTGTATAAGGGAGACTGAAAGATAAGCCTTACATAGTGGTGGTCATGGCCGCCAGTTGTTAGTTAGTTGATATCTTTATTATGCACCCCATACCCATCCTGTGGGCGGTAGTCAAAAGATTACAGAGGTACATAATGGGTCCAGGGACTGGACCTCAAAGTTTGATAGCTGAGCAAGTTACAAAGGTAATGAACTCAGATGGTCACAATCATGACAAGTTACAAAGGTATTTGCAGATTACAGAGGTATATATAGGGTCCAGAGACTGGGCCCCAAAGTTTTGATAGCTGAACAAGGTACAATGGTAATTAATTCACTAGTTACAAGGTAATGAATCATATAAGTAAATTTACTTACGTCTGTACATGGTTGCACTCATGAACAAATTATAAAGCAATGAGCAATCTATTAGTCTACACCCAGCCACAACTGTAATGAGTTATTGGTGCAAATTTTAATTGTTGGGTCACACACACACACATATACATATACACATACATATATACACACACACATACACACACATACATATATATACATACACACATACACATACACACATGTACATACACACTCACACACACACACACACGTGTCAATGCTTTATTTACAGGGAGCAAAGTCAGGGTATTTTTCCAGAATGGTCTGTAATATACCACTGTGGATAAAATACTTTGACATATCTTGAACATTTCTGAATGAGTAGTCTCTGAATTCATTAATTTTATCGCACTCCAGTACATAATGACGCAGGGTGTGACAATAATCCAACTGGCAAAGTTTACATCTTGTTTGGTCTACATCTGGTGGTGGTGATTTAACCTGCCAAAGATACTTGTAACCCAGCCGGAGGCAGGCGGTAGTGACATCCAAGAGTCTGCTTATTTTGTTGGATGCACCATAGACATGTGGCTCCTCCTGCATGATCCCAGAGACGGCAGTTTTGTCAGTCACCCTATATAACTCCAACAACATTGGAGGAGTTAGTTTTGTGCTGTACTTTTCCTATCAATTAATCGCTTAACTTACTTGCTACACTGTTAATGCTACACTTTATCGACTTGTGCTGCTTTAGTATCATACATATCGTAGAATCAATGAATCACTGAAGAAGGCACATTCTCCCCTCTCTCTTCCTTCGCCACTTTAGTACTTTGCTAAAATTTCTTTCTTCAATTCTATCGTGTTTGTCACTTTCTTTACCAAAGGGCTGCCACTATGAAGTTTCTTTGGGCCCATGGTGGCTTATTTCACAGTCACAATCAATAAACAAGCACTAAACACAATGAATTTATTGTGAAATGTTTGGGTGAGCACGCAGGGTAATGTTCACTCAAGGATAAACAAAGCTAGACTGGCTCACGACGCCTGCACTGGGATGCACGCAAGCGCTGGCAGGCGGACAGGTTTGGTACGCCGGCCGAAACTCGGGACAAAATTAGGCCAAAAAAAGCGACCGAAACTCGAAGCGGCCGATACTTGGGGTGGCCAAAACTCAGGGTTCCATTGTATTATTATTATTATAGGGAGAACAAGTGATATGAACACAATACAACTTTATTTCTTTTCTGCTACATACAAAATGTAGTTTACATGTAATAAAATATTGTTAACACAAAAGAAAGCCCACTACAACAAATCATTTAAAGCCACTGCCAATGGCCAGGGGTCAGGGCAACAAAGGAAGATCCAGTAACCAGCCCAAGACTTATAACATAAGTGAGGGAAACATTACTACAAGTACAATGTCTTCCAGCTAGAAGGACACAACCCTCACCACTCACTGCTGCACCTACATCACACACCGAACAACAACAAACATGGCCGCCACCTGAAACAACAAAGACAACTCCTTCCATGGATTTGTCAATTTCAAGATATAAGATCCAGAGGTAGACAAATACATCAAGATCCAGGATGAAAAAATTGACATTCTAATCTGGGAAATGCATGAATAAAAAACCTCCAACACACAGTACCTACCTGGAGTTTACCTGGAGAGGATTTCAGGGGTCAACGCCCCCGCAGCTCGGTCTGAGACCAGGCCTCATGGTGGATCAGGGTAAGATAAGATAAGAGAAGATTTCTTCGGATTTTTAACCCCGGAGGGTTAGCCACCCAGGATAACCCAAGAAAGTCAGTGCGTCATCGAGGACTGTCTGTCTTATTTCCATTGGGGTCCTTAATCTTGTCCCCCAGGATGCGACCCACACCAGTCGACTAACAACCCAGGTTACCTATTTTCTGCTAGGTGAACATGACAACAGGTGTAAGGAAACACGTCGAAATGTTTCCACCCGCCGGGAATCGAACCCGGGCCCTCCGTGTGTGAAGCGAGAGCTCTAGCCACCAGACCACCGGGCTGTTACTGCCGGCCGCACGCAAACTGACGTACGAACCACAGCCCGGTTGGTCAGGTATTGATGTCAACCTCTTATTAAATGACTTAAACAAATCTAACAGCAACTGTAATTATTACACAGTACAACAGGAAGCAACAATTACATAACTGTCTTTAACTACAATATCAGATCTTTAAGCAAACATTACGATGACCTCATAGCATTACTAAAGTCCATCATTGCTCTCACCGAAACCTTGCTAAAACCTAATACTACAAATGTCTATGCCATACATGGTTACACAGCCATACGCAACTGTAGACCAGACCAACAAGGGGGTGGCACAGCTATATACTACTCAGACCAACTTGAATGTATCACTAATACTTGCACAAGGAATGAACATGGAGAATACATAATAGCTAAATTTAAATCCAAATACCTACAAAAACCTCTCACAGTGATAAACATCTACACAGTCCCACAGTCAAATATTAACCAATTTAGTGAAAAATTAGGAAGTATGATAACTGATGCACACATGAACAAAGACCACTTGCTACTCACAGGAGACTTCAATATAAATCTTCTGCATGACCAGGACCCACAAGTAACTGAATTCACAAACACTATGAGCAACTGCTTGCTGCTACCAACAGTAACAAAACCTACAAGAATCTTGGAGACTAGTGTTTCCTTATTAGACCACATCTGGACTAACAACATATCCCCTTTAAAATCAGGCATAATCACAGATAACACCACAGACCACTACCCGACCAACCTCGGTAAATGATAAACATCGACTGGCAAACCGAGCTAGAAATCTATACTGATACTAATGTATGTAATAATAATTTTCTGAAAAAGACCCAATACCTCTATAATAAGCATTGCCCGAAAAAAACTAAACAGATCACAGCTAAGAGAATAAACAGTCCCTGGCTAACACCCATCATCCTCAAATCCATTAATATAAACCACCTATATGAAAAACAGTACAGAATGGGAGAAATAACCAGAGACCAAACAAAACGTTACTCGTCAATCCTAACCAGCCTGATAAGAAGTTCCAAAAACTGTACTATAAGAACAGATTACATAACTTAAAAGGTGATATGAAAAAGACCTTGAAAACCCTATCTGAAATTCTAGGAACTAAAAAGATATCCGGAAACAAAACAATCAAACTAACAAAACCAGATAAACCACTACTCCTACCCACTGAAATAGCAAACAGACTTAATGCTTTCTTCTCCACCATAGGAAAAAACCTGGCGAGCAAAATCCCAAGCTCAAACACCCCACCTAACGACTACCTCACTGGAACCTACCCGAATACACTATTCCTAGCTCCTACCAATCCACAAGAAGTCTCACTTATCATCAACACACTAAAAAACAAAACAGGAGATTTAAATAACTTACGAACTTTTATATACAAAAAAGCTTCTCAAGTACTGTCACCAACTATTGCAACACTCTTTAACAAATCCATTGAATCCTCCACCTTCCCATAAATTCTCAAAATAGCTAGGGTTACCCCGATACATAAAGGAGATCAAGCAGACCTGAATACCTATAGGCCAATATCTAACTTACCCCTTCTCTCTAAAATCTTTGAAAAATTAATTCATAGTCAGAACTATTCCTACCTCACCTCCCACAACATACTCAACCCATGTCAGTTTTATTCAGGCCTAATAAAAACACAAATGATGCTATTATACACATGCTAGAACTAATATACACTGCTCTTGAGAAGAAAGAAGTCCCAGTGGGAATCTTCATTGATTTACGTAAAGCTTTTGATACAGTTGACCATGATTTGTTGCACATAAAATTATCACACTATGGTATAAGAGGGCACTCCCTCAACTACCTAAAGGGGCCCCTGAACGTTAACGCATGGACCTCGTTATTTATGGTCCGATTTCTTTCATTTTTTTGTATATAAAGAAGCACCTTTCTAGTTTTGTGTAACAAATTTCAAAAATATAGCACAACAAACAACTGAGAAAAAAAATATTTAAATTTTTTTTACCAAACATCATAAATAAAAATGTGTAATTTTATAGTGGGACTTGAAGAAGCTGTTTTGGCATCACCTACGCATAAAACAATGCTAATCTGAATTACTGATGGTTTGCTAACTGTTATTGATCCCTTTCTTCATTCTTAAAAAAAAATAAAGTTTGTATGCTTTTTGACATTTTGGAAAATATCTGACATTTACCCTCACACAAATCAAAAACAAATTATGATATCTCAAAACGGTGATCACCATTAATTAATACAAACTTTCTTTTATGTTGTCTGTGAGTTTCATTTCATTCCTCATACATCACCACCTTAACTGAGGAAAACATGAATCTTCGTACAACACTATCTAAGCATGAAACTAAGTTAGCCCACCTTGAAAGCAAGATCCTAAGCTTTGAGCAGAAGTTTACATCAGCTGGGATGGCTGATTTTGGAAAGACCCTCCAATCAGTCATAGCCAGCCATACAGACCAAATAACATCCCTAAACACGAAGGTTGAAGATGCTGTCAAGAACTGGAAGACCAACATGGATACCCAGCTGACTGACTATTTTTCTAACCAAGAAGATAAAACTGAGCAAGATAAGTTATCCAACGCGGTAATAATTAGCAGTGCACTCTTTCCAAGTGGCATAAACCATACCAACTGCAAAGATGCTGCTCTTCAGACCATAAAAGACCACTTAAATGTAGTAGTATCAGCATCAGAAATAACAATCACGATTACTTGGCACCCAAGGTAGAAAAAAAGAGTGTTATGCTTAGATTTCACACGATAGACAGTAAAACCGATCTGATTGAAACATTAATTAGTGCAAAAAAAGATCTTTATGTAAACGAGTGTCTCACAAAAAAACGTCAGAACCTCCTATACAGAGAAAGAAAACTTAAACGTGAGAATAATGACAAAATCCACCAGTGCTTCACACGGGATGGGAAAATCCTAGTTAAAAAATCAAATGTAGGCCGTGCTTACTATATCACGAATGTTGGTCGTGCTTACTATATCACGAATGAAAATGAACTGTCCAACTTTCTTCGAGATGCTAACCTTACAGAGACTGATCAACTTCAATGACCTAATCCTTAGTCTGCGTTAGTGCAACAGTTGTATTAGTAACTGCTACCTCACAATCTTATATTTCTCACAAAACTGATTGTATATTAATGTAATTAACTTCAAAATTGTATATTAATGTAATTAACTTCATATTTGTTCTAATAGCTGCTACCTCACTATATTAAATTTCCCACTAAATATGATTGTATAACCTATTTTTTACTATATACGTATATATTTTTCCTTATCTATAACCATTTATTTTTATTTTTTTATTTTTAATACATATTTATCATTACCATTTCCCAACCCTAACTATTTACAGTATTAGTAATTTCTTTTTACTTGAAATTTAATTATAACCTTTTCACTATTTTTTTATATTCTTATATTCAAACAACTACCTCATTGTGTATGTGACTTAGTTTATATTTTTCTTATAAGCAAATACCAAATAAGTGCAATTATTTACTTATAATTTTAAATACCTTTTTACCATAAGCAAATTTCAGTCACTTTATTTGCTTAATTGTATTCTTATATTCAAACAACTACCTCATTGTGTATGTGACTTACTTTATATTTCCTTTATAAGCAACTACCTGATAAGTGCAATCATTTACTTATATTATATAAATACCTTTTACCATTAGCCAATTTCAGTCACTTTATTTACTTAAAATTTGATCAAAACTACTTTTAATATTAGTCAAAACTGTTTTTACTATTAGTTCAATAGCTCTTTGCAACTTGTCATGATTGTGACCATCTGAGTTCATTACCTTTGTAACTTGCTCAGCTATCAAACTTTGAGGTCCAGTCCCTGGACCCATTATGTACCTCTGTAATCTTTTGACTACCGCCCACAGGATGGGTATGGGGTGACTACCGCCCACAGGATGGGTATGGGGTACATAATAAAGATATCAAACTAAAAAAAAAAAAAACACAGTTCTTATATTAATTTTTATTATAATAATTAATGTGCTAACTCAGGTACTAATTTACTTTACTTTCACTGTTTGCTATTATTATCTAACTGCCACAGTTCTTATATTAATTTTTATTATAATAATTAAGGTGCTAACTCAGGTACTAATTTACTTTACTTTCATTGTTTGCTATTATTTTCCCTAGCTCCTTTATTCCCAGCTTTAGTAAAACTACCATAGTTCAATTAATTACATTTGTATAAATTGACTAAGGTACAAATTCACGTGCCAAGAACTCTGTCAAATACCTTATATTTCTGCAAACAATTATTAAAAATTTGTAATAATCCAATAGTTCCTAAGCATTTATTCTAGTACCATATTATTAAGTTTAGTATTATCTATTATTCTCAGGTCTAGTTATAGAATCACATCAAATCTTATGATTACAGGAATTGATCCTGATATCAACCTATTATTAAATGACTTACATGATTCCAACAGCAACTGTAACTATTACACAGCAGATCAAGCAAAGACATTACTCAGAGCCAACAATAACATAACTATCTTCAATTACAATGTTAGATCTTTGAGCAAACATTATGATGACCTCACAGCACTACTCCAATCCCTCCAGACCAATATGTCAATCATCACACTCACTGAGACCTGGCTGAAGCCTGATACTACAGATGTCTATGCCATCCCAGGTTACACAGCCATTCACAACTGTAGGACAGATCAGCGAGGGGGTGGAATAGCTATATATTACTCAGATCAACTTGAATGTATCAATAACTCTTGGATAAGGGATGAGCATGGAGAATATATTATAGCTAAATTTAAATAAAAAAAAACTGCAAAAAACCCTCACAGTGATAAACATCTACAGATTACCACAGTCAAACATTCACCATTTTAGTGAAAAACTAGGTAACCTGATAACTGATGCACACATGAACAAAGACCATTTGCTGCTCACAGGAGATTTCAATATAAATCTCCTACACGACCAGGACCCACAAGTAACAGAATTCACAAACACTATGAGCAACTGCTTGTTACTACCAACAATATCAAAACCTACAAGAATCTCCGAGACTAGTACTTCATTACTAGACCACATCTGGACTAATACTATATCCCCTCTAAAATCAGGCATAATCACAGACAACGCCACACACCACTATCCGACCTTTCTCATAACTAACCTTGGTAAATTGCCCCTAGATATTACAAAAGTTACCTTCAGACTACATAATGAGTCAGCTGTAAATAACTTTATAACAGCTATGATTAACATTGACTGGCATAATGAGTTAGAAACATATACAGATACTAATGAATGCATCAAGAATTTCCTTAACAAAACCCACCACCTCTATAACAAACATTGCCCTAAAAAAACTAAACAGATCACAGCTAAGAGACTTAACAATCCCTGGCTAACACCCAGCATCCTTAAATCCATTAACAAAAGGCACCAATATGAAAAACAATACAGAAGGGGTCTAATAACCAGAGAACAATCCAAACGCTACTCATCAATTCTTACCAGCCTGATAAGAAGATCAAAAAAATTGTATTATGAGAACAGACTCCAGAACATAAAAGGTGATATGAAAAAGACCTGGAAGACCCTATCTGCCTGATAAGAAGATCAAAAAAATTGTATTATGAGAACAGACTCCAGAACATAAAAGGTGATATGAAAAAGACCTGGAAGACCCTATCTGCAATTCTAGGAAATAATAAGATAGCGAAAAACAACACCATCAAATTATCAAGAGCAGATGAACCCCTACTCTCACCTACTGAGACAACAAACAGACTTAATGTTTTCTTCTCCACCATAGGAAAGAATCTAGCGAGTAAAATCCCAAGCTCAAACACCCGTCCAACAGACTACCTCACAAACACCTACCCTAATACGCTATTCCTAGCTCCTACCAACCTAATTGAAGTCTCGCTCATAATCATCACCCTTAAAAACAAGGCAGGAGACATAAACAGCCTACCAACTTTTATGTACAAAAAAGCTTCACACGTACTATCACCAATTATAGCAACACTATTCAATAAATCCATTGAATCCTCTACCTTTCCATCAATTCTCAAAATAGCTAGGGTCACCCCGATCCACAAAGGAGGTGATCAAACAGACCTGAATAATTATAGACCAATTTTTAATTTACCATTGCTTTCTAAAATCTTCGAAAAATTAATTCATAGACAAATCTATTCCTACCTCGTCTCACACAATGTACTCAACCCCTGTCAATTTGGATTCAGGACAAACAAGAGCACAAACGATGCTATTATGCACATGTTGGAGTTAATATATACAGCACTTGAGAAGAAAGAAGTCCCACTGGGAATCTTCATTGATCTACGCAAAGCTTTTGATACAGTCGACCATGATTTACTGCTCACAAAATTAGCACACTATGGTATAAGGGGGCACCCACTAAACTACCTAAAGTCATACCTCACCAACAGAAGCCAATACGTGTACACAAATGGAGCGAACTCTTCCACACAACAAATTACAGTCGGAGTCCCTCAAGGAAGTGTCCTGGGGCCACTAGTATTCCTCATTTACATAAATGACCTACCGAATGCATCACAACTACTCAAACCCATTTTATTTGCAGATGACACAACATATGTCTTCTCTCACCCAAATCCAGTTATACTGGCCAACACTGTTAATGCCGAATTACAGAAAATATCAACATGGATGACGACTAACAAGCTTACTCTCAATACTGACAAGACCTACTTCATACAGTTTGGAAGCAAAGCCACAAATGTTCCACTAACATAACGCTCAATGGTACACCCATCACAAGACTCACAGAGGAAAATTCCTAGGAATCCACCTTGACAGTAGCCTTAAATTCCAAACACACATACAACAAATTTCCAAGAAAATCTCGAAGACAGTAGGCATATTATCAAAGATATGCTATTATGTACCACAATCAGCTCTCTTTGCACTATATCATTCACTTATCTACCCGTATCTCACCTATGGAATCTGTGCATGGGGATCAACAACATTAAATCACCTTAGACCACTCATAACACAACAAAAGGCCGCAGTCAGAATGATAACAAATTCCCACTCTAGACAACATACTCCACCAATATTCAAAAGTCTCAAACTACTCACCGTAAAGAACATTCATACTTACTCTTGTGCCTACTACATATATAAAACTTTACACTCTAATATAAACCCTCCGCTCAAAATTCTCCTCACCAACTTTAATAGGACCCATGACCACAACACAAGACACAGATCACTTTTTGATATACCCGTGTTCATATCAACCTATGTAAAAATTCTATGCACATAAAGGGCCCCAGAATCTGGAATTCACTACCAATAAATATTAAGATAATCTTGTCTGAAAATCAATTTAAGACTCAACTCAAAAACCACCTACTCACCCAAAACTAAATGATCATACTATAAACTACTCTGAAAAATGCTCATTATTACTTTCCTATACGATAATCTCAATTTTTAATAATATGTTACTATTATGTTACCCCCTACTCAATCAAAACTAAATACTCATATTATAAGTTAATGTCAAAAATGCTCAATGTTATTTTCCTTAAGATAACCTCAATTCCATATTACCATTACTGTAACAATCTAATATCATTATATAATAATTTAAACAGTAAAATTTCATCATATTGTAATTTTGAAAACAATTTTTAACTAGAATAAACTCAATAAATTTCTCTAATATTAAGTACATAGTCTTTAAGTTACTAGAATAAGCTGCCCCTAATGCCATGGCATGTACTCACCTATTTGTACTCACCTATTTGTGGTTGCAGGGGTCGAGTCATAGCTCCTGGCCCCGCCTCTTCACTGATTGCTACTAGGTCCTCTCTCTCCTTGCTCCATGAGCTTTATCAAACCTAGTCTTAAAACTATGTATGGTTCCTGCCTCCACTATGTCGCTTTCTAAGCTATTCCACTTCCTGACAACTCTATGACTGAAGAAATACTTCCTAACATCCCTTTGACTCATAGGAGTCTTCAACTTCCAATTGTGACCCCTTGTTTCTGTGTCCCCTCTCTGGAACATCTTGTCTCTGTCCACCTTATCTATTCCTCGCAGTATTTTATATGTCGTTATCATGTCTCCCCTAACCCTCCTGTCCTCTAGTGTCGTCAGGCCGATTTCCCTTAACCTTTCTTCGTAGGACAATCCCCTTAGCTCTGGGACTAGTCTTGTTGCAAACCTTTGCACTTTCTCAGTGGCTCTCCTTGCACTCAATTTACATTGTAACTACCAATACCTATGTAATCTGCAATCTGCAACGAAATAAAATTTACTTTACTTTACTTTACTATATGGGTGTGAAGCATGGGTGATGAATGTTGCAACGAGGAGAAGGCTGGAGGCAGTGGAGATGTCATGTCTGAGGTCAATGTGTGGTGTGAATATAATGCAGAGAATTCGGAGTTTGGAAATTAGGAGTTGGTGTTGAGGTGGTTCGGACATGTAGAGAGAATGGAACGAAACAGAATGACCTTGAGAGTGTATAAATCTGTAGTGGAGGGAAGGCGGGGTTGGGGTCGGCCTAGGAAAGGTTGGAGGGAGGGGGTAAAGGAAGTTTTGTGTGCAAGGGGCTTGGACTTACAGCAAGCATGTGTGAGCGTATTTGATAGGAGTGAATGGAGACAAATAGTTTTTAATACTTGACGTGCTGTTGGAGTGTGAGCAAAGTAACATTTATGAAGGGATTCAGGGAAACTGGCAGGTCATACTTGAGTCCTGGAGATGGGAAGTACAGTGTCTGCACTCTGAGGGAGGGGTGTTAATGTTGCAGTTCTATGACTGTAGTGTAAAGCACTCTTCTGGCAAGACAGTGATGGAGTGAATGATGATGAAAGTTTTTCTTTTTCTGGCCACCCTGCCTTGGTGGGAATTGGCCGATGTGTTAATAAAAAAAAATATATGAAGTAGGTACTGTATACACATTACATCCAGGTTGTGGAAAATATTGGGTATTTTCCCGAAAGGTTATACTCGATAACCTTTCTAATGTGAATATTCATAATGTGTGGCTGTTGGTTCGTATTTTTATTGAGATGAAGACAGAACCATCCCGATGGTCACGTGGGTACGCGGAGCTGGGTCAAGCGAGGGCAGAGAGCGAGCCACTCACGTGTGCAGAGGCCTAGAATCAAGATATCGGGCAGGATGCCTTCGGGTATTGGGCGATGGCGTCTGCCAGACCGGACTTAATGGCTTCAATTCGTAATATGGAGTGATATCAAGGTGTGCGACGCGTAATTCGTGGGACATTCGGTCTGGAAAGTCCGATATTCGGGCGACAATTTGGTGAAAAGACATGTGGCCCAACTTAATGGGGTATCGAGATTTAGGCCTAATTCGGGTTCTAGTGATGTGGTGACATGACAAGATACGGTCGTAAACACTGATTCTGGATGGTTTTCGTAATAGAAGAGACTGAAATATACTTAATGAATATGGTGAGATGTTGAATCTAGTGAAGCAGATTTGTAAATAATTGGAAGTGAATGTACCGGGTGCCGGCTAGTGAAGGGACGCAATCCCAGGGCCGCCATGTTGGATATGGAAGAGATGGTCGTTTCCATCTCCACTAATCGACTCTGAATTTCGGTATAGAGACGGTGAATGTGTATAAACTAGTGGGGCATTAAGTCCTAATGTACATAGTGTTTAAAGTTATACGTATAAACTGTAATAAAGGGAAATAGCGAGAGGAGATGAATCGCTACTCCCGATCATCCGCATGTTAAGTAAACGCCCGTTCCCGTGGGCGTAGGAGAGTTCAAGGAAATTAATCTTCTTTGGCTCAGCGGAACAACCCATACAATCATCTTGATGGAAGAACTATATCTACCGAGCAAGATCCCGAGATCTATCGAAGCACATCAACAAGAACGCGGCTTCCCCACCGTAAGTATGTACACTGTCTTAGGTTACCATCTGGCCAGTAGGTATGTTGAAATATTGTATGTCTGCGGTGGGAATGATGAGGATCTCCAGTGAACACCCAAGAAGCAGATAAAGGGTGAGTGAATATTAATTAATTGTGCTCTCTCCTCCTGCTCCTCAATCAGTCCTATATCCTATATCTAAAACCATACCGTCCACTTAAAATTAATCATACCATAAGTATTATTATTATCTACACAGATTTATTTACACTGGTCTAGAGCTTTAGTGGGTTCAGAGGGTGTGAAATTATCGAAGGGAGCCATCTCAGTGACCAGGGTGGCTCAAGTTTTCCCACATACCTCAAGGGAGTGACTCTGGTAAAATTATACTAGTCGGTCATCTCCCGGGAGATTGTTTGTTGCCAGTGGAAGTGACCCAGATAGACAATCATCTTAATTCCCCACACAGGTTCCTTTTATTTTCTTAACCTTATTTTACAAAGAAATATAAGAAGATGGTATACAAACCTGGGAGTCCATTTCATGGACAGGTGCTGGTAAAGTCTGCCCTCTCAGTTTGTATATAAACATTTTCTCCAGTATGCTCACATTTGAGCACAGATGATGCAGATGATATGGCATGCATGACTTAACTAATTTAATCGCAAAGATCTGAGAATTGCATGGGACATGTATTTATAGACCACTGAGACATGGAGAAGGAAGGAAGTGCTCATAAAAAATATGATGCAATAGTGTAATAGCAAAAAAACGTGTTAAGAGAATAACATGATAATTAACAGTGTACTGCAAATAACATAGGTAGCATATTTGTTATCATATTTAAAGTATAAAAGAGTAAATAACTTTTAACAATGAATATTATGGTGACCATGTTACCATGATTAATAATGAATATTATGGTGACCATGTTATTAATAATGTATTACATGAAAAACTCACAGAAGCTTTCAACTTACAGTTAACGTCTTCAGAGAAATTTCACCAGTAATTCTATCAACTTTCTCCATTATGGTGGAGCCAGACTCTTCCAGGAAGGAGGGGACATTTGTGACACCTGTGTCTGTGACCATCATGTCCAGAGCATTCTTGATAGTTTCCTGCACCTGTTACCATCAACACAAATATTAATGGTGGATGCCAGCAACAATTTAGATGTTGTGGAAATATTGGTATTTTCCGACTGTTGTAATTGATAAACTTTCCAATATGAACAGATATCTTTAATGTGCTGCTGGTAGCTTAACGTTTATGTGGGTAAGAATACAGAACCATCGTATAGGCGGGGCAGGACGCGGCTCAAGTAGGCTGGGCAGAGAGAGAGAGAGAGAGAGAGGGGAGAGAGGGAGAGGGGGGGGCAGTCAAGGGTAGAACGGCCTACACACAAGATATCAGGCAATGGCTTCGGGAGTTTGGCGATTACGTCAGCCAGACCGGACCTAATTACTTCAATTTGTAATATGGAGTGATATCAAAGTGTGCGACGCGTAATTGTGGACATTCGTGCTGGAAATTCTGATATTCGGGCGACAATTTGGTGAAATAAGGTGTGATCCCGGTCTAATGGGGAATCGAGATTTAGGCCTAATTCGAACTTAATTCGACGTGACCATAGGACGGGATACAGTCGTAAACCCTGATTCCGGGTGGTTTTCATAATAGAAGAGACTGAAATATGCTCAAAAAATATTGTGAAATGGTGAATCTAGTGAAACAGAGTTGTAAATAATTGGAAGTGAGTGTACTGGGTGCGTCCAGTGTAGGGACGCCATACCCAGACCGCCATATTTGATATGGAGGGGATGAGTTAACTTTATCTCCGTTCATCGACTCAAAATACAAGTATCGAGACGGTGAATGTGTATAAACTAGTGGGGCATTAAGCCAGGATATACACAGTGTGTAAAGTTATACATATAAACTGTAATAAGGGGAAAATAGCGAGAGGATATGAATCGCTACCCCGACCAACTACATGTTAAGTAACGCCCGGTCCTGTGGGCGTATCAAACTCAAGGAAATTAATCTTCCTTGACTCGACGGGACAACCCACATCAAGATCTTGATGGACGAACTATATCGACCGTGTAAGATCACGAGATCTATCGAAGCCCATCGACAAGGATGCAGCCACCCCACCGTAAGTATAAATTTATCCTCGTACTAGCTGGCCAGTAGGTATGTTGATATATTGTGTGTCTGCGGTGGGAATAAGGAAGATCTCCAGTGAACACCCAAGACCCAGATAAGGGGTGAGTGAACATTAATCACTGTACTCTCTCCTCCTTCTCAATCAGTCCCATATCATATTTCTAAACTATACAGTCCACTAAAATTTAATCATACCATACTTATTACTATAATCTCTTCAAATTTATTTACACTGGTCCAGAGTGAAGTGGGGCGAGTGTGAGGATATCGAAGGTACCCCTTGGGTGCGACCAGGAGTGGGTAAAATTTCTCACATACCTCAAGGGATTGACTGTGGTAAAATTATATTAGTCGGTCATCTCCCGGGAGATTGTTTGTTGCAAGTGGCGGTGTCCCAGGTAGACAATCTCTCATAATTCCCCACAGATGTTAAAAACA
>WNWK01036855.1:0-18882 GCA_009830355.1 Cherax destructor
TTATACTTGATGAGTTGAGAGCATTTATGGATGACAGAGAATCAGTTACAATTAGAGAGTCAACCTTAGATACATGGACGCATTTGAGTGCAAGGAGTATGGCAAACAGTTCTGTCTGAAGGGTAGAGGCCCAGTTATTGATGTGACATGTGCGCACGAACTGTGGGTAAACCCACTTAAACCCCACATGTACACCTGCACTTTCTCACACGTTTTGCGTACCAACGTCACATATTTGAATATTTAAATTTTCCCAGAAGTATTGGCACACGGGGGGTAGGAGGGAGGAGGGGGAGTGGTGTTCGGCAGTGGTGCAGTACTGGGATGGGTCGCATCTGGTTATGTCACGCTGGAAGTAGTTTGCCTCTTAGACCTGAGTTGTTTGGCAAGAGATGAGGTAACGTGTATGTGTGTGTGTGTGTGTGTGTGTGTGTGTGTGTGTCATGGCTGTGCTTCGGAGTTTTGTATTATAGTAGCCATCTAAGTGTTTTCATTCCCTATTCGACTTTTCTTCGTTGACTGACCTGGCGTGGCTCCAGGCCATGACGTAGGCATATTCTTTGACGGAGGAATACACGCTCATTGATAGTGGCGTCTGTGTGTACTCACCTAGTTGTGGTTGCAGGGGTAGAGTCATAGCTTCTAGCTTCCTGTTAGTGTTAGTTAGTTACCATTTTGTCATAGGCACATGTCGATTAGACACTAGGCCTGTTGTATGTATATGTGTGCGTGTGTGTGTGAAGGAAACACTTCGAAATGTTTCCGCCCCGCCGGGAATTGAACCCGGCCCTCCGTGAAGCGAGGGCTTTAGTCACCAGGCCACCGGGGCTGTGTACTCACCTAATTGTGGTTGCAGGGGTCGAGACTCAGCTCCTGGCCCCGCCTCTTCGCTGTCCGCTACTGAGTCTCTCTCCCCTGCTCCATGAGCTTTATCATACCTCGTCTTAAAACTATGTATGGTTCCTGCCTCCACTATATTTTTCTCTAGACTATTCCACTTCCTGACTACTCTGTGGCTGAAGAAATGCTTCCTGACATCCCTTTGACTCATCTGAGTCTTCAGCTTCCAGTTCTGTCCCCTTGTTTCTGTGTTTCCTCTCTGGAACATCCTGTCACTGTCTACCTTGTCGATTCCCCGCAGTATTTTGTATGTCGTTATCATGTCTCCTCTGACCCTTCTTTCCTCCAGTGTTGTTAGTCCTATTTCCTCAACCTTTCTTCATAGGACAGCCCCCTGAGTTGTGGAACTAACTTGTCGCAAACCTTTGCACTTTCTCAAGTTTCTTTACGTGCTTGACCAGGTGTGGGTTCCAGACTGGTGCTGCATATTCTAGTATGGGCCTGACGTACACGGTGTACAGTGTCTTGAACGATTCCTTGTGTGTGTGTGTGTGTGTGTGTGTGTGTGTGTACTCACCTAGTTGTACTCACCTAGTTGTGGTTGCAGGGGTCGAGTCATAGCTCTTGGCCCCGCCTCCTCACTGGCCGCTACTGGGTCTCTCTCCCTTCACCATGAGCCTTATCATACCTCTTCTTAAAGCTATGAATGGATCCTGCCTCCACTACATCGCTTCCCAAGCTATTCCACTTCCCGACCACTCTGTGACTGAAGAAATACTTCCTAACATCCCTGTGATTCATCAGAGTCTTCAACTTCTAGCTGTGCCCCCATGTCGCTGTGTCCCATCTCTGGAACATTCTGTCTCTGTCCACCTTGTCAATTCCTCTCAGTATTTTATATGTCGTTATCATGTCTTCCCTTACTCTCCTGTCCTCCAATGTCGTCAGGTCGATTTCCTTAACCTTTCCTCGTAGGACATACCCTAGCCTACGGGACTAGTCGTTTGCAAACCTTTTGCACTTTCTCTAGTTTCTTTATGGCTTGGCTAGGTGTGGGTTCCAAACTGGTGCTGCTACCCAGTATGGGCCTAACGTACAAGTGTACAGGGTTCTGAACGATTCCTTATTAAGATGTCGAAATGCTGTTCGTAGGTTTGCTAGGCGCCCGTATGCTGCAGCAGTTATTTGGTTGATGTGTGCCTCAGGAGATGTGCCTGGGGTTATACTCACCCCAAGATCTTTTTCCTTGGGTGAGGTTTGTAGTCTCTGGCCCCCTAGACTGTACTCTATCTGCGGGCTTCTTTGCCCTTCCCCAATCTTCATGACTTTGCACTTGGTGGGGTTGAACCCAGGAGCCATTTCCTGGACCAGTCCTGCAGCCTGTCCAGATCCCTTTGTAGTTCTGCCTGGTCCTCGTCCGATTGAATTCTTCTCATCAACTTCACATCATCTGCAAACAGGGACACTTGAGTCTATTCCTTCCGTCATGTCGTTCACAAATACAGAAACAGCACCGGTCCTAGGACTGACCCCTGTGGAACCCCACTCGTCACAGACGCCCACTCGGGCACCTCGCCACGTACCATGACTCGCTGCTGTCTCCCTGACAGGTATTCCCGATCCAATGTAGTGCCTTCCCTGTTACCCCTGCCTGGTCCTCCAGCTTCTGCACTAATCTCTTGTGGAACTGTGTCAAACGCCTTCTTACAATCCAAGAATATGCAATCTACCCACCCCTCTCTCTTTTATCGCTGTCACCCTGTCGTAGAACTCCAGTAGGTTTGTGACACAGGATTTCCCGTCCCTGAAACCGTGTTGGCCGTCGTTGATAAGCTCATTCCTTTCTAGGTGCTCAACCAATTTCTCCTGACTATCTTCTCCATGACCTTGCATACAATACATGTCAGTGACACTGGTCTGTAGTTTAGTGCTACGTTCCTGTCTCCTTTTTAAAAATTGGAACTACATTTGCTGTCTTCCAAACCTCAGGTAGTTGCCCTGTTTCGATAGATGTGTTGAAGATCGTTGTTAGTACACATAGCTCCTCTGCTCCCTCTCTCAGGACCCATGGAGAGATGTTATCTGGCCCCCTCGCCTTTGAAGTATCTAGCTCGCTTAGTAGCCTCTTCACTTCCTCCTCATTTGTGTGTATTGTGTCCAGCACTTGATGGTGTACCCTACCTCTCCTCCTTTCTGGAGGCCCTTCTATCTCCTCTGTGAACACCTCTTTGAATCTCATGTTGAGCCCCCACACACTTCCCGGTCATTTCTTGTGACCTCCCTCCTACCTTCCTCAGCCTGATCACCTGGTCCTTGACTGTTGTTCTCCTCTGATGTGTGTACAGCAGCTTTGGGTCAGATTTGGCTCGCTGCTATGTCATTCTCGTACTGTCTTTGGGCCCCTTCTGATCTGTGCATATTCATTTCTGGCTCTACGACTGCCTCCTTATTCTCCGGGGTTCTTTGCCTTCTGTACCTCTTCCATTCCCTTGCACACTTGGTTTTGGCTTCCCTGCACCTTTGGGTGAACCATGGGCTCATCCGTCTTTTCGCTTCTCCTGTTACCCTTGGGTATAAACCTCTCCTCAGCTTCCTGCAAATTGTTGTCATATATTCCATCATTCGTCTACTGACTTCCCGCCATCTCTCTGTCCCACTGAACCTGTGCAGGAAGTTCCCATGCCCACATAGTCACCTTTCTTGTAGTTTGGCTTCATTTGTGCAGCCCTTCCTGCTTCCCCTCCACTTGTAACTCTACTATGTATTCGAAACTTAGAATTATATGATCACTGGCCCCAAGGGGGCTTTCATGTGTGATGTCCTCAATATCTGCACTACTCAGGGTGAATACTAGGTCCAGTCTCGCTGGTTCGTCATTTCCTCTCTCTCTGGTAGTGTCCCTTACGTGTTGGTACATGAGATTTTCCAGTACCACCTCCAGCATCTTAGCCCTCCACGTTTCTTGGCCCCCATGTGGCCCAAGTTCTCCCAATCAATTTCCTTATGGTTGAAGTCACCCATGATCAGTAGCTTCGCCCTGCTCCCGCGAGCCCTTCTGGCCACTTCTGCCAGAGTGTCAATCATCGCTCTGTTACTCTATCATACTCTTGCCTTGGCCTCCTGCTGTTCTGTGGTGGGTTATACATCACTGCAATTACCACCTTGGGACCTCCAGACTGTAGCATCCCTACTATGTAATCCCCAGCCTCCTCCGTCTCCTCTCTCCATCTCGTCAAAATCCCATCGGTTTGATCAGCAGTGCCATCCTCCACCCCCTCTGTTCCCTCTGTCTTTCCTCAGGATCTGGTATCCCATTGGAAAGATGGCATCTGTTATCATACCTGTGAGCTTGGTTTCTGTGAGAGCTATTATGTCCGGTGATGCCTTTTTTGACTCTTTCGTGCCACTCCTCCCACTTATTTGTTATTCCATCAGCATTGGTGTACCATACCTTCAGTTTCCTCTCTACTACTGTGTTTTGGGGGTCTGTGGGGGTGGGGGACCTGGTGGTGTACTGTGGGATTCTATAGTGGAGTGTTGGGTGGGGGCTGAGATTGTTGGTTGTAGTTTGTGTTGGGATAGTGTGCTTGGTTGTTGGGTGTTTGGGATGGTTCTGTGTGTGCTTGTTCTTGTTGCTCCGCCCTGCTCTGGTTGTCTCTACGATTCTGTCCTTGTCCCTCCTCCTCGCCCTTTCGCCTTTGTGTCCTCTCCCTCAGCTGCTGTCGTACCAGCTGCACTACCAAGCAACACTACCAGCTGCACTACCAGCCGCACTACCAGCAACACTACCAGCTGCACTACCAGCAGCACTACCAGCTGCACTACCAGCTGCACTACCAGCTGCAGTACCAGCTGCAGTACCAGCTGCAGTACCAGCTGCACTACCAGCTGCACTACCAGCAGCACTACCAGCTGCAGCACCAGCTGCACTACCAGCAGCACTACCAGCTGCAGCACCAGCTGTACTACCAGCTGTACCACTAGATTGCTGAACACAACCATCAACATAAAAGAATGAGAGGTCTGTGTGACTAAGTCATCAGCACAACTTATGGCGAAGCTTTTCTGAGATTAAAAAAATTTGAATGAAAATGAGGAATAGTTGTTTGTAATGGGTTAAATATCCATGGAGCGGAGGAGTGTCGCTGTTGCCTTATTTGAGAAGGATCTTGTATCTGGTTCACTGGTTGGTCAGTACCAGTTTTTACGATCCTCCTGGAGGAGCGTTCACCAGTGTTGAGGAAACCTTCTTTATGTTCAAGGGTTTGAATGGGGTTGCCTGAGCATATTAACTCTATTGAAATAATTTCTTTCAATTATAAACCCCCTCGTTCCTTGACTTAAAACATTTTACAGGGATCTAATCAAACTCAGGTATTAAATTCTGCTCGTACCTAATTAATGAATTAACATAATGGCACATTGTTCTGTTTGTACACTTGATCATAGACTACATAACCCTAATGAAACGATAGGTCAGGCACCAGTGCCATGCAGTTTACTGACCAACATATCGCTTGCAACACTCTAACACTCATCTAAGAATGGATATCATAAAACAATGAAAAATTTATCAACCGGGAAGAACAGTAAACAAAAAAAGCACGTGGGAGGGATTGAACCCATGGCAGGTGAGTCTTACAGCTACAGGCCAGTGCGTTAACCACTGGGCCAGCTAGCTCTAATAGCACTTATCTAACTAGGCATATTTCTATACACCATAGGGACGTTAGCATGGGCCACCACTGTGACCACAAAAACAGGTTTTTACAGACGAATCCCACACCAGCGTGGCTGTGTTGTGCTCTATCTCAAGTCCCTTCAAAGCCGCCATCGTGACAACAGTGAACAAAATTTAACACTCGTACGTAAGTCTGAAAGCAGAGCAAGAAACTTGACTGGGAAACGGAGCCTGGAAGGTCACATCACCATCTTCAGTACCATCCTTAATGATGCCTCAATAATAAGAGAGAACAAGATAACAAGGAACCTTGGGTGACCGCTGGTTGTAACCAGACATATTCAGTGACTGCGGAAGCTGAGGTAAGAGTACGCAGCATCCGCAGTACGCAGCATCCCGCAGTACGCAGCATCCCGCAGTACGCAGCATCCGCAATGAATCTCACATAAGATATCTAACGCAGAAAACAAAATACAATGTGCACAGAAAAACTGCTATTGTTATGAAATTAAACAAAAACAATAATCACAGAAGGCTCTGGCAACCACCAATACCCACACAGTAGAACCATGAACGAAGAGAACGCTCTAACATACTCCACACAGGGCTATATACTGTATATTTCTTCAACATTATATATATATATATATATATATATATATATATATATATATATATATATATATATATATATATATATATATATATATATATACATATATGTCGCCTAATAAAAAATGGCCAATTAGCAAGAACTCATTTAAAATTTTTTTTTAAAAAATTTTATCTTATACTTTAAAGATATTTTTTTTTCATTAATATTATTGTAAAAAATTATAATTTTGTACCAAAAGAACCTTAGAAAACTTACCTAACCTTCTTATAACAAGGGAATTTAATTTTTAACCCAACTAAATATATTTTAGATAAGTTTACAATAATTTAATAATAAACAAACACAATTAAATTTTTTTTTTCGTTATCTTCAGAATGTTTTTGAAATTATTGCACCCCAAATTTTTTCGCTTGTCTTATTCGCAAGAAGAGCGTTTTTTAAGCCACAAGAATTTTTTCCTATTCGTCACGACATATATATATAATTTGTTTTAGGGATTAAAGCATTCTTGTCGGGGGGGAAGGTTACCGTGCAGTCTTAATGATCCTAGTGCATGATAGGCTTCAAACCCCATTAACCAAGAAACCAACATAATGCCAGGAATATTAGAAACAAAACGTCGGAAGGTGTGTAATCTCTTAGTGAGTATATACGCCCCGGAAGGGTGAAACTCTTGTGAGTATTACCCCCAGAGGGCGTAATCTTTTTGTATATATACGCCGGGGGTGCGTAATCTCTTGTGGTTTACGCCGAGAGGTGCGTAATCTCTTAGTGAGTTACGCGAAGGGTGCTATCTTTTAGAAAATTTGCAAGGGCGTAATTCTTGTGGGATATACGCCGGAGGTTTTCTCTTAGTAGTTACGCCGGAGGTGCGAAAACTCTTAGTGGTATATACGGAAGGGTAATCTTTTGTGAGTATACGCAGGTCAATCTCTTAGTAGTATATCGTCGGAAGGTGCGAAACCGGGAATTACGTCGGAAGGTGCGTAATCTTTTGTGGTATATACGTCGGAAGGTGTGCAATCTCTTGTGAGTATATAGTCGGAAGGTGCGTAATCTCTTAGTTATATACGCCGGGGGCGTAATCTTTAGTGAGATATCGTCGGAAGGTTAAACCCTTTAGTATATACGTCGGAAGGTGCGCAATCTCTTGTGAGTATATACGTCGGAAGGTGCGAAACCTTTGGGGATTTTTACGCCGAGAGGGGCGTAATCTTTTTGTGGTTTTGTCGGAAGGTGTGCAATCTCTTGTGAGTATATACGTCGGAAGGTGCGTAATCTCTTGGATATATACGCCGAGAGGTGCGTAATCTCTTAGTGAGTATAGTCGGAAGGTGTGAAACCTTGTGGTATATACGTCGGAAGGTGTGTAACTTTGTATATATACGTCGGAAGGTGTGTAACTTTAGTAAGTATTACGTCGGAAGGTACTAATCTCTTAGTAAGTATATACGGGGGGGTTTTAATCTCTTAGTGAGTATATACGTGGAAAAGGTTGAATTTTTGGTGAGTATATACGTGGAAGGTTTTGCAACTTTAGTATATATACGTCGGAAGGTGCGTAATCTCAGTAAGTATATACGTCGGAAGGTTTTAATCTCTTAGTGAGTATATACGTGGAAGGTTTTGTAATCTCTTAGTGATATACGTCGGGAAGTTGTTCCTTGAGTATATACGTCGGGAGGTGTGTAACTTTGGAGTATATACTGGAAGGGCAATCTCTTAGTGATATATACGTCGGAAGGTTTTAATCTCTTGTGAGAAAAAGTCGGAAAGGGGACAATCTTTAGTGAGTAAAACGTCGGAAGGTGCGCAATCTCTTGTGAGTATATACGTCGGAAGGTGCGTAATCTGGAGTATATACGCCGGGGGGGTAATTTTTTAGTGAGTAAAACGTCGGAATGCGTAATTTTTTATGAGTAAAACGTCGGAAGGTGTGCAATCTCTTAGTAAGTATATAGTCGGAAGGTACGAATCTCTTGTATATATACGTCGGAAGGTGTGTAATCTCTTGTAGTATATACGTCAAGGTGTGTAATCTTTAGTATAAAACGTCGGGGTTTTAATCTCTTAGAGTATACGTCAGGTGCAATTTTTAGTGAGTATATACGTCGGAAGGTTTTTAATCTCTTGGAGTATATACGTCGGAAGGTGCAACTTTATGTATATACGTCGGAAGGTGTGCAATCTCTTAGTGAGTATATACGTGGAAGGTGCGTAATCTCTTAGTGAGTATATACGCCGAGAGGTGCGTATCTAAGAATAAAAGCCAAGTTTACTTTTATTCCGATTGTTAGGCCTTTACGTAATTTTGAGTGGAAAAAAATTTTAAAACAATTTTATTGCTAAAACTGTTTAACCTGACCTATTCCAGTAGGGGCCCCCCGCTCACCTGTGAGTCACTCTCCCAGCTGCTCCCCCTCACTTCTGGTTGCACTAAGCAAGTCTCTGACTCATGCTCGAGGCTAAGAGACTGACTGTCTTCCGTCAGGGCAGGCAACTGATTATCTCCACCTCTTCACCTATGTCTCAGATTGCAAATTCACCTGTGTATTCTAGTGATGAAACTTACTATGCAGGCGCCATGTTTCCTCAATATTGATACCTCGTGTTTACTTGCGTCTTTTTATGACCTCTATAACATTTATAAAAAAAAAGTAGTAGATCAGTATTTTTTTTTTTAAGTAGGAAGCTATCTAAAAAGGGGATCTTATTCAACATTTTTGCAAAATTAATCATGAAGTTCACATTAAGCCCAAAATTTTGCAATGTCATTCCGGGATGGTCATCCTTGCCCCCCAAAAATTTTTTAAAAAAAGGAATCGCATCATATTATGTGAAAAATTTTATTGATGGAGAAAAATTATTGAAGCTAATAAGATCACAAAAACACTTGATGACTTACTGTGCAATATAACCAGAATCGAGGAACACTACGGAAGGTCTACGGCCCCAAAATAGGCAAGTCTTTTCAAAAGCGTTTTCCTGACCACCACATAAACTGGCTAAAAGGTTGCAGTTCACGTTTAAAACACTTGCTTCTAAGATTTTGGGATACTGAATTCAAGTCTCAACTTAGTTTTACGCCATATGGGTTTTAAAGTTTTTACTGCCAAACTTTTCTGCCTTGCACTGCCATACGTACATTTTTTCTGCCATACATACAGTTTTCTGCCATACATACAGCTTTCTGCCCTACATACAGTTTTCTGCTATCTACATTTTTTCTGCTATAAAACACACTGCCACACGTCAGTTTTACTGCCACACGTACATTTTTTCTGCCACACTACGCTTTACTCCCCACGTACTGAAGCAGCCATCAGTCCCAAATTTTTCGCATCACTTTTTCTGCCATCTATTGGCCTATCAAGGTCAGGCTGGCCTGCCATGTTTCTTCCTCACTCTGGCGGCCCCCCAAACAGGTTCTACCCCAGCTGGTTTCCGGCCCCCCACGCTCTGCATCCGTGTACACTTGCCCATTCGACAATATATCCAAGCCTAGTCTAGGGCCCTATCTTTTACCTACGCTACCATTCTACCCCCGATATGCAACAGTAAGGCAAAAAGTAATAACAGGGGAAAACAGGGGCCACGGCAAGTGTGGAGGTGGGGACCAGCCGACCCAGGCAGTTATATCCAGGTCATCTGCTGATTTTGCGTCATCCGTCGTCTTCAGCGTCATTACACCCCTGAGACGATCATTTTGACTTTTCCTCAAAAGGGCCATCGGCGTCACGGCGTCCTCAGCCTGAAGCAGTCACGTTGTTCCTTCTACTCTCGTTCTCCAGCGTTCTCCTGCACCCTTTCTGCATCCCCAGCGTTCATACGCCATTCCCCCAGCTAAAAAGACGTGAGGTGAGGTTGTTTTGGGTATTGGTGTTGTGGACGCGTCCCCCCAGGGCGTGGCTGCAGCCCCCCCTCCAAACCTTCACCGCCTCTACACCCCCTCCTGCTACTAGATTCTACGCCCCTGATCCACCCGCCGTCTTTTTTTTTCTGTGTTCTTGAAGCCACCCCCGGCTTGACCATGTGGGAACCCAGTTTGCCCCCGCCAGGCGCCTGTTGTCCCCCTGCCTGTTGTTCTGCAATCAACATCTGCCTTCCAGCCACAGCAGTGATATAAAAAAATTTTTTTTTTCCTTTTAAGGTTCAGTCCTCAAATTCCCCAAGTGAAAACCGTAAAGTAAATTTTTGTTATACGGAAAAACCCCAAGTCAGTCTGCAACACCCTGCCTCCCCCTCACTTTCCCCGACATCAGTCAGTCAACGGCCCAACTCCTCTGTCCCCCCAAGGCGCATGGCCCGGGAGCCATGGCCACAAACACGCAGCCTGTGTACTCCCCTTTATACAAATAAAGTAAAGCCCCAAAGCCTTATCATTGCATTTCCGTAACAAGAACTTCCCCAAAAACCGTCGTTATAAATGGTGGAAGAGGCACGGTGCCTCGCGGGTTTGTTTGCCCGAGGGGGAGGAAGAGGAATGAAGTTTGTCTTCAATTCATCAGCCTCACAAGAAGCACCCCCTCAACGAGTTAGCCTGATGTCTTTTTGCAAATCTAAAACGAACACGGGGACATGCAGGATCAGGCCGAAATTTGTTGAATTCCCGAGAAATACTGACTTCATCCCCGCGCCCACGCTGTTTCTCAGTCACGTGCTCAGCCTTGCCAGCATGTTCTGCTGTTTTTTCAGCCAGCACAACTTTTCAGCACTTCAGAGGTGAGTTAGTGGTGATTTCAGCGTTATGTCCCCCCGTGTAGGGGGAGGGTGGGTAGGAAGCGGCAGGAATTCCTCCCTCTCAACCACCCCACCCCCCCCTCACCACTCCTGCTCTCACTCCCTCTGCCGTGTTTTCTGTGAATTTTTTTGGGAAATTTTTGCCAAACGGTATCCAGTGTCAGGCCACTGAAGCCACTTTTTCCCCAACCACGTGGATCTCGCCACGTGGATCAGAACCACGTGGGGGTGACCCTCCTGTGTTAAGCCAGATCCCGCCACATGTGGTCTGCTGCCGCATCAACCCATGACGCCACAAGTTTTCAGCACAGTGATCATTTTATTTTCATTATTTTCGAGAAGTTTGAGGAAGATATTAGTCGAGTGTTCATTAATTATTCCTCTCAGTCAGTGTTCTCACATGTTCAAGTGTTGTTTTTGACGATTTTTTGAAAAGCGTCATTTGGTAGTAAGCTATGTTGTACCACATGTGCAGTATGTGTGCATTTTCTCGTGTGTCCTATGTAGCCCCTTGGGGTTACTTTGTCACCCTGTGTGACCCGCGCCCCCTTGACCTGACATTTGTCAGTCCAGGCGTCAGTTACGAGTTTTCGCGCCTTGTACAGAAAGCTCTTATTGTTCCTTCAGATGCCTTTGCTGAATCGTATCCACTGCAATTCTCCCATCGAGACCGTTCCACTTCACCTCTAGACCGTCAGTCCAGTTATTGCAGATGATCAGTTTGGGACGCTTACACTGCCCTCTGCTGAACTTCTCTGTCGAGAGATGCCCTTCGAGCCGCAGTTAAGCCTTCGGCAGGGATTCAGCCTCGTTAAGCTTCAGTGAGCAGCCTGCACAAAGTTGATGCCACTTTGACTGCTAGCCCCACTGCGGTATGGTGTATGTTGTTACGACCTCCAGATGTTTCGCCGAGTCGTCCCTGTCACGACTCACTCCACACTCGCCAGCAGCGGGGTATCAGTCGAGGAATGTCCTCCTGAGTCGCTTGCCAGTCCTGCCGTTGCAGCTACTGCGACGCCTCACTCGAGGGCACCAGCGGTTTGCCCCAGGTTGGTGAACCCTGAGTGACTACGGCCTGTTTGATGCCGGTCCTTCCGGGGGGTGTGCTGCACCTGGGACATCGTGGATCAACGAGAGTCGCGGGTCCGGGACCCGGACACCAGTTGGTGTCGGTTCTACCGGAACTATCAGAAAGCTCACCTTGACCACATGAAGTATATTGATCATGTGCAAGCCGAAGCAGAGCTGGAAGGCGCATTGCAAAGCCACAATCAGACTCAAACTAGTGAGAACCCGTCTAGTTCTTCACCCGCTACCACTACGACAGATGACAGTCCTGTGGCCCATACTTATGGCCTGAGACCCAGGAAAAGCAGTACATTTCTGTGACATTGACATACCTACTGACTTGTCAGACTCAACCCCTAGCTACGCTAATTGTTTGCTTGCAGAAATGGGAATTAATGTGCATACATTGTGTATTATAAATAAGGGAATAGGGGGACAACACCGAAAATATGTAAAATTTATTCTAGCAGGGTATTTGGTATAAGAATTCCATGGAAATAATGTTATTTGAGTATGTGCACCCAGTGTGTCTTGTAAAGCCTGTATAAGGTAAGGGCAGTATCGCCCTTTTGAGTCAAATGTCACACCTTAGGAAATGCTATTCGTCATTTTTGCAGATGTGGGATGGTACAGCGCTCATGGATGTGCAGTCAAGTTGATGCCAAGCCAGGGACAACCTGTATATAGAAGACTCTATTCCATGCCAACATCGCCTTTCTGTCCTCCGTCAGCTGTACGGGCAGGCCGATTTTCTCTCCCCGACCCTCAACGGCAGGTTTTGAGGCCTGCACCGGCAATTATCCTATTGTATGAATGTAAATTCATGACCGGAAGCCAGTTTCCCCTGGGTAATTTGTTTTTACTCGTTTACACCTTCGTGCCCGCCTATTGTCGTGCGGGCGCACGCGGGGTGGCCGAGCGGATGTAAGCAGCCTATCTTAGTTCCCCAAATTACGCGGCACTACGGTGCCCCTCTATAGGCCTATCAAGGTCACGCTGGCCTGTCTTGTTTCTTCCTCACCTGGCGGCTTACCTCACTGAAGCAGGTTAAACCCGCTGGTTTCCGGTCCCCTCCCTCTGCATCCGTGTACTTGCCCTATTCGACAATAAATCCAAGCCTAGTCTAGGCCGTATCACTTCACCTACGCTACCATTCTACTGCTCGATATCCAACGAAGTAAGGAAGATAAGTAATAACAGTCAGCTTTACTGCCCCTTTTTATGCTACATGTACAAAATTTACTGCCATATGTACAGTTTTACTGCCACATGTTCAGTTTTACTGACACACGTACAGTTTACTGCCATACGTACAGTTTTACTGCACACATACAGTTTTACTGCCATAAGTACAGTTTTCAACGTACAGTTTTACTGCCATAAGTACAGTTTTACTGCCACACGTATTTTACTACACGTACAGTTTTACTGCCACATGTTCAGTTTTACTCCACACTACAGTTTTACTGCCAATTTCCAGTTGTACTGCCACGTACAGTTTTACTGCCATAAGTACCCCGTTTTTTCTGCCACACGTACAGTTTTACTGCCATAATACAGTTTTACTGCCACACGTACAGTTTTACTGCCATAAGTACAGTTTACTGCCCACGTAGTTTTTCTGCCACACGTCTTTTACTGACATGTTCAGTTTTACTGCCACACGTACAGTTTTACGCCCATGTACAGTTGTACTGCCACACGTACAGTTTTACTGCCACACGTACAGTTTTACTGCCACACGTACAGTTTTACTGCCATAAGTACAGTTTTACTGCCACCGTACAGTTTTGCCATAAGTACAGTTTTATTGCCACACGTACAGTTTTACTGCCATATGCATTTTCTCCACAAGTACAGTTTTACCCACACGTACAGTTTTATCCATACGTACAGTTTTACTGCCATACGTACAGCTTTACTGCCATACATACAGTTTTACTGCCATACATACAGTTTTAATAAGTACAGTTTTACTGCCACACGTACAGTTTCTGCCATAAGCTTTCGCCAAACGTACAGTTTTACTGCCATAAGTACAGTTTTACTACCCACGTACAGTTTTCTGCCATAAGTACAGTTTTACTGCCATAAGTATAGTTTTATTGCCAAGTTTTACTGCCATAAGTACAGTTTTACTGCCACACTCAATTTTACTGCCACACGTACAGTTTTACTGCCATGGGGACAGTTTTATTGCCACACGTAAAAGTTTTACTGCCATAATACAGTTTTACTGCCACACGTCCCTTTTTACTGCCACACGCAGTTTTACTGCCATAAGTACAGTTTATTGCCACATGTACAGATTCTGTGAAAAGAACTCCAATGAGAATGATTTAACCAAAACAACCATCATGTAGAAGAGATACGAGGGGAAACTGGTGTGGGAGAGCCACACTGAAGTGGGAGAGCCAAACTGAAGTGGGAGAGCCACACTGGTGTGGAAGAGCCACACTGAAGTGAAAGAGCCACACTGGTGTGGGAGAGCCACACTGGTGTGGGAGAGCCACACTGGTGTGGGAGAGTAACACTGGTGTGGGAGCCACACTGGTGTGTGAGAGTAACACTGGTGTAGGAGAGCCACTCTGGTGCAGGAAAGCCACGCTGGTGCTGGAGAGTCACACTGGTGCAGGAGAGCCACAATGGTGTGGGAGAGCCACACTGGTGCAGATAAGAGACAATGATGTGGGAGAGCCACACTGGTGCGAGAGAGCCACACTGGTGCAGGAGAGGCACTCTGGTGTGGGAGAGCCACACTGATGCAGGAGAGGCATTCTGGTGTGGAAAAGCCTCATTGGTGTAGGAGAGCCACAGTGGTGCAGGAGAGCCACACTGGTGTGAGAGAGCCACAATGGTGCGGGAGAGCCACACTGGTGCTGGGGAGCCACACTGGTGTGGGAGAGCCACACTGGTGCGGGAGAGCCACACTGGTGCGGGAGAGCCACACTGGTATGGGAGAGCTACACTTGTGTGGGAGAGCCACACTGGTGCGGGGAAGCCATACTGGTGTGGGAGAGCCATACTGGTGCAGGGAAGCCATACAGGTGTGGGAGAGCCACACTGGTGCGGGGAAGCCATACTGGTGTGGGAGAGCCACACTGGTGTGTAAGAGCCACACTGGTGTTGGAAAGGCACACTGGTGTGTAAGAGCCACACTGGTGTGTAGGAGCCACACTGGTAGGGGAAGCCACACTGGTGTGAGAGAGCCACACTGGTGTGGGAGAGCCACACTTTTGCGGGAGAGTCACACTGGTGCGGGAGTGCCACACTGGTGCGGGAGAGCCACACAGGTGTGGGAGAGCCACACAGGTGTGGGAGAGCTACACTGGTGTAGGAGAGCTACACTGGTGCGAGATAGTCACACTGGTGTGGGAGAGCCACACTGGTGCGGGGAAGCCACACAGGTGTGCGAGAGCCACACTGGTGCGGAGAAGTCACACAGGTGTGGGAGAGCCACACTGGTGCGGGGAAGCCACACTGGTGTGGGAGAGCCACTCTGGTGTGGGAGAGAAACACTGGTGTGTGAGAGCCACACTGGTGTGTGAGAGCCACGCTGGTGTGGGAGAGCCACGTTTGTGTGGGAGAGCCACACTGGTGCGGGGATCCCACACTGGTGTGGGAGAGCCACACTGGTGCGGGGAAGCCACACTGGTGTGGGAGAGCCACGCTGTTTGGAGAGCCACGCTGGTGTGGGAGAGCCACAATGGTTGGGGCCAAACATGTGTGGGAGAGCCACACTGGTGTGTGGGGCCACCTGGGTGGGAGAGCAACCGGTGTGGGAGAGCCACACTGGTGTGGGAAGCCACACTGGTGTGGGAGAGCCACTCTGGTGTGGGAGAGCCACGCTGGTGTGGGAGAGCAACGCTGGTGTGGGAGAGCCCCTGGTGGGGGGGGAAGCCACACTGGTGTGGGAGAGCCCACTGGTGCGGGGAAGCCACGCTGGTGTGGGAAGCCACGCTGGTGTGGGAGAGCCCACTGGTGGGAGAAGCCACCATGGGTGGGAGAGCCACACTGGTGTGGGAGAGCCCGGGGGTGAGAGCCATGGTGTGGGAGAGCTACGCTGGGTGGGAGAGCCACGCTGGTGTGGGGGGAGCCCCCGCTGGTGTGTGAGGCCACACTGGTGTGTGAAGCCACGCTGGTGTGGGGGGAGCAACGTGGTGTGGGAGAGCCACACTGGTGCGGGGAAGCCACACTGGTGTGGGAGAGCCACTCTGGTGTGGGAGAGAAACACTGGTGTGTGAGAGCCACACTGGTGTGTGAGAGCCACGCTGGTTTGCGAGAGCGCCAGTGTGGGGGAGCCACGCTGGTGTGGGAGAGCCACGCTGGTGTGGGGAGAGCCACGCTGGTGTGTGAGAGCCACACTGGTGTGTGAGGCCACGGTGGTGTGGGAGGCAACGCTGGGTGGGAGAGCCACCTGGTGCGGGGAAGCCACACTGGTGTGGGAGAGCCACACTGGTGCGGGGGAAACCACGCTGGGTGTGGGAGAGCCACGCTGGTGTGGGAGAGCCACACTGGCGTGGGAGAGCGACCTGGTGCGGGAAGTCAACTGGTGTGGGAGAGCCACCTGGGTGGGAGAGCCACACTGGTGTGGGAGAGCCACACTGGTGTGGGGAGAGACACATTGGTGGGGTAAGCCACACTGGTGTGGGAGAGCCACACTGGTGTGTGAGCGCAACACTGGTGCGGGGAAGCCACACTGGTGTGTGAGTCACACTGGTGTGGGGGCCACACTGGTGTGGGAGAGCGACACTGGTGCGGGAAGTCACACTGGTGTGGGAGAGCCCCCACGGGTGGGAGAGCCACACTACTGGGAAGCCACACCCGGTGTGTGGGGCCACACTGGTAAGGGAGGGCCCCACTGGTGTGGGAGAGCCACCTGGTGCGGGAAGCCAACTTGTGTGGGAGAGCCACACTGGTGTGGGAGAACCACACTACTGGGGGGAAGCCACCTGGTGTGTGAGAGTCCCCTGGTGTGGGAGGCCACACTGGTGTGGGAGAGCCACACGGGGGCGGGGGAAGCCACACTGGTGTGGGAGGGGCCACACTGGTGTGGGGGCCCCACTACCGGGGAAACCACACTGGTGGGTGAGAGCCACACTGGTGTGGGGAGAGCCACACTTGGGGAGAGCCACTGGTGCGGGAAGCCACACTGGTGTGGGGAAACATGGGGGAAAAACACTAGTGTGGGAGCTGGGTGGGAGAGCCACACTGGTGTTGGAGGGGCCTCACTGGTGTGGGAGAGACACCGGTGTGGGAGACCACACTGGTGTGGGAGAGCCACCTGGTGTGGGAGAGCCACATTGGTGTGGGAGAGCCCACTGGGTGGGAGGCTGGTGGGGAGAGACACTGGTGTGGGGGGAGCCACATTGGTGTGAGAGAGCCACACTGGTGTAGGAAGCCACACTGGGTGGGAGGCCACACTGGGTGGGAGAGCCCCCACTGGTGTGGGAGAACCACACTGGTGTGAGGAGCCACACTGGTGTGGGAGAGCCACACTGGGTGGGAGAGCCACACTGGGTGTGGGAGAACCACACTCAACACAAGTGAACCTCCCTCAAAACTGTGATGTTTGAATGTTATGGAAATTTCTGTTATTTTTGTTGTACAATATAATGAAATTACGTTAAAATTTTTTTTGGGATTGCATCACAATTTAAACAGCGAAAATATTTATAATAAAATAAAAAAAAAAAAAACTTACATGAGAGATTAAACCAGGGGATTCATGACCGCGCCTCAAAGTTAACTTAAAACAACCAACTTTGTTTCCGAACCGGATTAAAAGTTGAGTTTTTTGATAAGTGAATTATGGACGGTTTCCAGAGGTCCGGGAAAGTGCTTCCAATAATGAAAGTTTCCAGTGAGGTTATGTTGTATAGTAAAGTGGGCAACGTTACGTGGTCTGTTACTGTTGTTACACGTGAACACTGACTGTATGCTGATGACAGTGTACCACAGTGGGGTAAACAACCCGAACACCGACTGTATGCTGATGACAGTGTTCTCCGTGAAGGTAAACAACCACGGAACACTGACTGTATGCTGATGACAGTCTTCTCACAGTGTAAGGTAAACAACCACTGAACACTGACTGTATGCTGTACAGTCTTCCAAAAGTGTAAGGTAAACAACCAATAAACACTGACTGCTGGATGACAGTGTTCTCACAGTGGAAGGTAAACAACCACTAAACACTGATTGCATGCTGATGACAGGTTCTCACAGTGTAAGGTAAACAACCACTAAACACTGACTGCATGCTGATGACAGTGTTCTCACAGTGTAAAGAAACAACCCACTAAAAACTGACTGCATGCTGTTGACAGTGTTCTCACAGTGTAAGGTAAACAACCACTAAAAACTGACTGCATGTTTGACAGTTTTCTCACAGTGTAAGGTAAACAACCACTGAACACTGACTGCATGTTGATGACAGTGTTCTTACAGTGTAAGGTAAACAACCATAACACTGTATGCTGAGGGCAGTGTTCTTACAGTGTTAGGTAAACAACCCACGAACACTGACTGCATGCTTTTATGACAGTGTTCTCACAGTGTAAGGTAAAGAACCACTGAACACTGACTGTATGCTGATGACAGTGTTCTCACAGTGTTAGGTAAACAACCACTGAACACTGACTGCATGCTGATGACAGTGTTCTTACAAATGTAAGGTAAACAACCACTGCCTGTATGCTGATGACAGTGTTCTTACAGTGTTAGGTAAACAACCACTGAACACTGACTGCATGCTGATGAAGCCTTTCACAGTGTAAGGTAAAGAACCACTGAACACTGGGTTTTTATGCTGATGACAGTGTTCTCACAGGAGGTAAACAACCACTGAACACTTTACTGTATGCTGATGACAGTCTTTCACAGTGTGGTCAACCACTGAACACTGACTGCATGCCGATGACAGTGTTCTCACAGT
>WNWK01036856.1:0-18882 GCA_009830355.1 Cherax destructor
GGTGATACTTGAAGTGGTGATACTTGTAGTGGTGATGCTTGTAGTTGTGGTACTTATAGTTGTGATACTTGCAGTAGTGATATTTGTAGTTATAGTACTTGTAGTTGTGATACTGGTAGTGGTGATACTTGTAGTGGTGATACTTGTAGTGGTGATGCTTGTAGTGGTGAATAAGTCTTGTAGTGGGAATAAGTCAGTTGAGTATACCAGGTAAAATGTATGGTAGAGTTATTATTGAGTGAATTAAGAGTAAGATGGAGAGCAGGATAGCAGATGAACAAGGGGGCTTTAGGAAAGGTAGGGGGTGTGTAGACCAAGTGTTTACAGTGAAACATATAGGTGAACAGTATTTAGATAAGGGTAAAGAGGTTTTTTGTGGCATTTATGGATTTGAAAAAGGCATATGATAGGGTGGATAGGAGGGCAATGTGGCAGATGTTGCAGGTGTATAGAATAGGAGGTAGGTTACTGAAAGCAATGAAGAGCTTTTATGAGGATAGTGAGGCTCAGGTTAGAGTGTGTAGGAGAGAGGGAGATTATTTCCCATAAAAATGTGCCCTAGACAAGGATGTGTGATGTCACCATAATTGTTCAATATATTTATAGATGGGGATGTATAAGAAGTGAATATGAGGGTCTTGGCAAGAGGTGTGGGGTTAAAAGATCAAGAATCAAATACAAAGTGGGAGTTGTCACAGTTGCTTTTTGCAGATAACACTGTGCTTTTGGGAGATTCAGAAGAGAAGTTGCAAAGGTTGGTGGATGAATTTGGTAGGGTATGTAAAATAAGAAAATTGAAAGTGAATATAGGAAAGAGTAAGGTGATGAAGATAACAAAAAGATTAGGTGACGAAAAATTAGATATCAGATTGGAGGGAGAGAGTATGGAGGAGGTAAATGTATTCAGATATTTGGGAGTGGACATGTCAGCAGATGGGTCTATGAAGGATGAGGTGAATCATAGAATTGATGAGGGGAAAAGGGTGATTCGGCTACTTCAGGGAATGTATGAGAGTATAGTTATACCAACACACTTATATGGGTGTAAGCATAAATGATGAATGCTGCAACAAGGAGAAGGCTGGAGGCAGTGGAGATGTCATGTCTGAGGTCAATGTGTGGTGTGAATATAATGCCGAGAATTCTTAGTTTGGAAATTAGGAGGAAGTGCAGGATTACGAAAACCATTATCCAGAGGGTTGAGGAAGGGTTGTTGAGGTGGTTCAGACATGTACAGAGAATGGAACAAAACAGAATGACTTCGAGAGTGTAAAAATCTGTAGTGGAGGGAAGGCAGGGTAGGGGTCGGCCTAGGAAAGGAGGTAAAAGAGGTTTTGTGTGTGAGGGGCTTCGTATTCCAGCAAGAATATGTGAGTGTATTTGATAGGAGTGAATGGAGACAAATGATTTTTAATACTTGACGTGCTGTTGGAGTGTGAGCAAAGTAACATTTATGAGGGGAATCAGGGAAACCGGCAGGCCGAACTTGAGTCCTGGAGATAGGAAATACAGTGTCTGCACTCTGAAGGATGGGTGTTAATGTTGAAGTTTTATAACTGTAGTGTAAAGCACCGCTCTGGCAAGACAGTGATGGAGTGAATGATGATGAAAGTTTTTCTTTTTAGGGACACCCTGCCTTGGTGGGAATTGGCCGATGTGTTAATATAATATAATATATTAAAGATAGTTGAAACAAACCCACTACCATTATAGTATGCTCTTCATTTAGCGACAAATTCGTTTACCAACGCAGTCTTAACTCAGTCAGTATATTAGCTTCGTCGTCAAATGATTTTTGATCCTCCAAACATTGTCCAAGTTTTAGACAAGCGTATTTTTCCTTAAACATGACCTTATACGCAGTCCCAGACACACCGTTTCCCAACCGTCTTCTGTTATCAAGTTCACACAGGTCAAATAGCTCATCGTATGTGACGAAATAGTCTTGGAAGACTTCCTCACAAGACTCGCCAGTCATTTTTGTGTTTTACTAACAAACGAAACTCTATGAGTTTTACTCTGATAGTAATGTGAAGTACTCACTATATCACATTCACTATTAATATAGTTAGGTTACAACTCCAACAGGAACGATACTCTGAGTTTTACTCTGATAGTGTTGTGAAGTACTCACTATATCACATTCACTAGTAATATAGTTTAGAACAACCGAAAAACATATACGATTTGGATTATTATTATTATTATTATTATTATTATTATTATTATTATTATTATTATTATTATTATTATTATTATTATTATTAAGAGGTAAATACTAGTGAGATAATATTTAGTGTAGATACTAGTGTTATTAGAGTGAAGATATTGAGAGTTTGTGGTAGTGGAGGTAGAGGTGGTTGTAGTCCTGGTGGTGGTGATAGTAGTAAGTGTGGTAGTCAGTGATGGATGTGTTGGTCATGAAGGTGATGGTGGTTGTTGATGTGTAGTTGTAGTTGTAGTTGTGGTAGTGGTGGTAAGAGGTAGTACAGTTGATTTAATGATAGTTGTAGTTTTGAAGGTTGATCTAATTGTGGTGGTAGAATAGGGATGGTAGCAATACTGGTACTGAGAAGAAAGTATAATTTTGGTAGTGTGGGTGGTAGTGATAATAATTGTGGTGATAGTGATGATGGTGAATGTGATGGTAATACAAATTATTGCGATAATGATACTGGTTGTAGTGATGATGGTACAGTGTTAGTAGTTCTTCTTATGATGGTACAGTGTTAGTAGTTGTTATGATGGTACAGTGTTGTGTTAGTTGTAGTGATGATGGTACAGTGTTAGTAGTTGTTATGATGGTACAGTGTTGTGTTAGTTGTAGTGATGATGGTACAGTGTTAGTAGTTGTTATGATGGTACAGTGTTGTGTGAGTTGTAGTGATGATGGTTCAGTTTCAGTTGTTGTAGTGATGATGGTGCAGTGTTAGTAGTTGTAGTGATGATGGTACAATGTCTTGTTAGTTGTAGTGATAATGGTACAGTGTTAATAGCTGTAGTGATGATGGTACAGTGTTAGTAGCTGTAGTGATGACGGTACAGTGTTAGTAGTTGTAGTGATGATTGTAAACTGTTAGTAGTTATAATGATGATGGCGCAGTGTTGTGTTAGTTGTAATGATGATACAGTGTTGTGTTAGTAGTTGTAGTGATGGTACAGTGTTGTGTTAGTAGTTGTAGTGATGACGGTACAGTGATAGTAGTTGTAGTGATGATTGTACAGTGTTAGTAGTTACAGTGATGATGGTGCAGTGTTGTGTTAGTTGTAGTGATGATACAGTGTTGTGTTAGTAGTTGTAGTGATGGTACAGTATTAGTTGTTGTGATGGTACAGTGCTAGTAGTTGTAGTGATGATAGTACAGTGTTGTGTTAGTTGTTGTAGTGATGATAGTACAGTGTTCGGTTAGTTGTTGTAGTGATGATGGTACAGTGTTGTATTAGTTGTAGTGATGATGTTAGTATTGTATTAATAGTTACAGTGATGATGGTACATTGTTGTGTTAGTTGTTGTAGTGATGATGGTACAGTGTTGTGTAAGTTATTGTAGTGATGAAGGTACAGTGTTGTGTAAGTTGTTGTAGTGATGAAGGTACAGTGTTGTGTAAGTTATTGTAGTGATGAAGGTACAGTGTTGTGTTAGTTGCTGTAGTGATGATGGTACAGTGTTGTGTTAGTTATTGTAGTGATGATGGTACAGTGTTGTGTTAGTTGTTGTAGTGATGATGGTACAGTGTTAGTTGTAGTCATGATGGTACAGTGTTGTGTTAGAAGTAGTAGTGATGATGGTACAGTGTTGTGTTACTTGTTGTAGTGATGATGGTACAGTGTTAGTTGTTGTGATGGTACAGTGCTAGTAGTTGCAGTGATGATGGTGCCGTATTGTGTTAGTAGTTGTAATGATGGTACAGTGTTAGTTGTAGTGATGATGGTACAGTGTTAGTTGTAGTGATGATGGTACAGTGTTAGTTGTTGTGATGGTACAGTGCTAGTAGTTGCAGTGATGATGGTGCCATATTGTGTTAGTAGTTGTAATGATGGTACAGTGTTAGTTGTAGTGATGATAGTACAGTGTTAGTAGTTGTTATATTGGTACAGTGTTGTTAGTTGTAGTGATGATGGTACAGTGTTAGTAGTTGTAGTGATTATGGTGCAGTGTTAGTAGTTGTAGTGATGATGGTACAATGTCGTGTTAGTTGTAGTGACAATGGTACAGTGCTAGTAGCTGTAGTGATGATGGTACAGTGTTAGTAGCTGTAGTGATGACAGTACAGTGTTAGTAGTTGTAGTGGTGATTGTACAGTGTTAGTAGTTATAGTGATGATAATGCAGTTTTGTGTTAGTTGTAATGATGATACAGTGTTGTATTAGTTGAAGTGATGATGGTACAGTGTTGTGTTAGTTGTTGTAGTGATGATGGTACAGTGCTGTGTTAGTTGCAGTGTTAGTTGTAGTGATGATGGTACAGTGTTAGTTGTAGTGATGATGGTGCAGTGTTAGCTGTAGTGATGATGGTACAGTGTTAGTTGTAGGGATGATGGTACGTGTTAGTTGTAGTGATGATGTACATGTTAGTTATGTGATTTACAGTTTAGTTGTATGATGACATGTTAGAGTGATGATGGTACAGTGTTAGTTGTAGAGATGATGGTACACTGTTAGTTGTAGTGATGATGGTACACTGTTAGTTGCAGTGATGATGGTACAGTGTTACTTGTAGTGATGATGGTACAGTGTTAGTTGTTGTAGTGATGATGGTGCAGTGTTAGTAGTTGTAGTGATGATGGTACAATGTCGAGTAGTACAATGGCATGTAGTAGCTAGTGATGATGGTCATGGTAGATGATGTTAGTGCAGGTTAGTAGTATAATGATGATGGCGCAGTGTTGTGTTAGTGTAGTGATGTACAGTGTTGTGTTTGTAGTTATAGTGTGGTACAGTGTTAGTTGTAGTGATGATGGTACAGTGTTGTTGTGTTGTAGTGACGATGGTACAGTGTGTGTTAGTAGTTGTAGTGATGATGGTACAGTGTTAGTATATAGGATGATGGTGTAGGTTGTGTAGTTGTAGTGATGATACAGTGTTGTGTTAGTAGAGTAGTGATGGTACAGTGTTATTGTTGTGATGGTACAGTGCTAGTAGTTGTAGTGATGATGGTACAGTGTTGTGTTATAGTTGATGCTGGTACAGTGTTAGTTGTAGTGATGATGGTACAGTTTGTTGTAGCTGAAGTGAACGTGTTGTGATAGTTGTGAGTGATGATGGTACAGTGTTCGGTTAGTGTTGTAGTGATGATGGTCAGTGTTGTGTAGTGTGAATGTATGGTAGTAGTTCGGTTAGTTGTAGTGATGATGGTACAGTGTTGGTTGTAGTGATGATGGTACAGTGTTAGCTGTAGTGATGATGGTACAGTGTTAGTTTGTAGGATGATGGTCAGTGTAGTAGTGTAGTAGTGATGAGTACAGTGTTAGTAGTTTAGTGATGATGTACAGTGTTGTTAGTTGTAATGAATGGTACAGTGTTAGTGTGTAGTGATGATGGTACAGTGTTAGTATGTAGTGTGATTGTACAGTGTTAGTAGTTGTAGTGATGATGGTAGCAGTGTTGTTTAGTTGTAATGATGGTACAGTGTTGTAGTGTTTTGATGGTACAGTGTTAGTTGTGTGATGATGGTACAGTGTTAGTTTGTAGTGATGATGGTACAGTGTTGTATTGAAGTGATGATGGTACAGTCGGTTATTTGTAGTGAGATGGTACATGTTGTTAGTGTAGTTGTAGTGATGATGGTACAGTGTTGAGTTGTAGTGATGATGGTACAGTGTAGTTGTAGTGATGATGTACATTTAGTTGTAGTGATGATGCGTCTGTGTTGTAGTGATGATGGTACAGTGTTATTGTAGTGATGATGGTACAGTGTAGTTGTTGTAGGATGATGTACAGTGTTAGTGTTGTAGTGATGTAAGTGAGTGAGGATGGTACAGTGTTAGTAATGTAGTGATGATGGTGCAGTGTTTAGTTGTAGTGATGATGTGTACAGTGTTAGTAGTTGTATGATGATGGTACAGTGTTGTGTTAGTGTATGTAGTGATGATGTACAGTGTTAGTTTGTAGTGATGATGGTACATGTTGGTTAGTTGTGTAGTGATGATGGTACAGTGTTGTATGTTGTAGTGATGATGGTACAGTGTGTAGTAGTTGTAGTGATGATGGTACAGTGTCTAGTTGTTGTAGTGATGATGGTACAGTTTTGTTAGTTGTTGTAGTGATGATGGTACAGTGTTGGTTAGTTGTGTAGTGATGATGGTACAGTGTTGTGTTAGTTGTGTATGATGGTACAGTGTTAGTGTAGTGATGATGGTACAGTGTTATGTTAGGTGATGGTACAGTGCTACTAGTTGTAGTGATGATGGTATAATGTTGTGTTAGTTGTTGTAATGATGATGGTACTGTGTTGTGTTAGTTGTTGTAGTGATGACGGTACAGTGTTGTGTTAGTAGTAGTGATGATGGTACAGTGTTATATTAGTAGTTATAGTGATAATGGTACAGTGTTGTTCCTGCTTCTCACAACTACTGGACCACTATGACATGGTCTTGGACGCACTGGAGGACACTGAATACAGATGTAGTGTTCCCCGACATTCCAAAAGCCTTCGACACGAGCGATCATGGGGTAATAGCACACAAAATGCGTGCTAAAATAATAACTGGAAAAGTGTGCATATGAATTTACAAGTTTCTAACCAACGGAACACACAGAGCAATAGTAAACAGAGTTTAGTCAGAGGCTCCCGCAGTCATAAGCTGTTTTCCCTAAAGCACAGTACTTGCTCCGATCCTGTTCCTTATTATCATTTCTGCAGACAGGGACATAAACAAGGCCCTGTATCATCCTTTGCTGACGATACTAGAATCTGCATGAGTGTCAGCTATTAAGAAGACAGTAAATTTCCAATCTGATATAAACAAAGTCTTGCAGTGGGCCACAAAAAATATGATGTTCAGTGAGGATACATTTCAATTACTTTGTTTTAAAAAAACTGAGGAAATAAAAGCAAGAATAGGGTCCAAATCTAATAAAATTCTAATCACTCACAAAACTGAAAAACTAAAATGAAGGACTTAAGAGTGATAATGTCAAGAGGATATCACCTTCAAAAGATCACAACAATGTCATTATCACAACCGCTAGGAAAATGATATGATGGATTATGAAGACCTTCATAACAATGGATGTCAAGCCAATGATGATCCTCTTTAAGTCACATGTTCTCTCTAGGCTGCAACACTGTTGTACACTAACAAAAACATTCATGGGAGGTAAAATTACAGATCTGGAGAATGTACAAAGAACTTTTACTGCATCTATAAGTTCAGTCAAATAACTTAAATACTGAGAACTATTGAAGTTCCTTGACTGTACTCCTTGTAACCAAGGCGAGAAAGATACATCATAATTTACACCTGGAAAATCCTAGAGGAACGGGTCCCAAATCTACACACATAAATCACTGCCTACGAAAGATTTCTGACAGACATTGCAACATTCTTCCTATGAGAAGCAGGAATACCATGAGTACACTAAGAGAAAACAATGTAAGTTTTAGAGGCCCAAGACTGTTCAACAGCCTCCCATCATACATAAGAGGGATTACCAATAGACTCCTATCTGTCTTCAAGAGGGAGCTGTTTAGGTTCCTAAAGTTCGTTATCGGCCAGGTTGTTGTTTTTGTATGGTGGAGTTCATGCAGCCATTAGTAACAGTCTGATTGATCAGGCCCTGATCCACCCGGAGGGATGGTCCAGGTCTTGTACCTGGTTTCGGGAACGTTGACCCCCAGGACACACTCCAGATAGACTTTAAGTGGTAGTTGTGGGCGTTGTAGTGGGTGTATGTGGAGAGAGCGAGAGAGAGAGAGAGAGAGAGAGAGAGAGAGAGAGGAGAGAGAGAGAGAGAGAGAGAGAGAGAGAGAGAGAGAGAGAGAGGTACGTGTTGTCCTGGTACGGGTTAGTTTGCGTGTGACTGTGTTGAATAGCACGTGTGGGAAGCTGCATCTCTGTCTCTCGCACCGTGTGCATCCTGATGCTGGTAGCATCCTCTTCTCTGACGCTGGTAGCACTCTCCTCTGATACTGGTAGCTTCTTCAATACCACCTCCAACAAGCATCACAACAACCACCATCCTATCACCACCACATCTCACCACGTGTGTGTTATTTGTGTGTATGTGTGAGAGTATATGTAATCATCTCTATGTGGTTGCAGAGGTCGAATCACAGCTCCTGGTGTGTGTGTGTGGTGATGGGGTAGGTGTCGTTGCAGCAGTAGCAGCTGCTGCTGCTGTCTGGCAGCCTGCCGCTTGTCAGTCCAGCAGCTGCAATAGCTTGCAACAGATGGGTGGGTCTGTAACAACACGCCCGGGTACTCCTACTTCCAAACTGATCATTCACCTCTCCCCACTGACACTAACCAACCCTCAGTCAATCTTCAATACGAAATTGATGAAATTCGAATCACTTTCTCTATTGGCCTTTCTTTAAAGTATGCAAACTAGCCTTGAAAGAAAATATTTCTAGAAAGTCTGCTTTCTAAATATTGTATAGTGAAAGGGAATACACACACAGTGTATTCTAGGAGCTGTACAGTGCATTGCAAGAGGTATACAGTGTATTCTAAGAGGTATACAGTGTATTCTAAGATGTATACAGTGTATTCTAAGAGGTATACAGTGTATTCTAAGAGGTATACAGTGTATTCTAAGAGGTATACAGTGTATTCTAAGATGTATACAGTGTATTCTAAGAGGTATACAGTGTATTCTAAGAGGTATACAGTGTATTCTAAGAGGTATACAGTGCATTGCAAGAGGTATACAGTGTATTCTAAGAGGTATATAGTGTATTCTAAAAGGTATACAGTGTATTCTAAGGGATATAATCTAAGAATTTTAGAAAGCCGGGGGTTATACACAGAGTTGAGATTTTAGTTATCAGTGCCATACTAGATACGGCAAAGAACTGAAATGGATTTAGTAGAATTTCTATGAAAAATTCGTATATATTTTTTGGCCTTGTTTGCGTGTTGAGAAAGTCTTGAAAGCCAGTGTTATGGCTGCAGTGAAAGCATCAACACCGAACTGAAAGCGGTGATTTGTGTTGCAGAAGTCTTGAGCAGCTGTGTTTAAGTAAAAGGTCGCTGCGGGTGTTTCTTCTGGAAGTGGTGTGTGTGTGTGTTGAAGGTTCGATCCTTCCCTCTCGTTAAGGCGAGACGAACACACTACCTAACCCGTGGAAGCAGGGAGGAGGATAAATGAGGTGTACAATGGTACTGGAGATCTTAGTTCCTTCACCGGTACAATGCCGTCACCGGCGGGTCCATGACCTACAGTCTGACCTTACCAAGACAACCTTATGAGTCAGGCTAGGATTGCTGACTCATGAATCACCTTCCAAGACACTCGTGCTTACTCATGAGTCAGGCTGACACTGCTGACTCGTCAATCAATCAAGAAGACTGACTCATGAGTCCATTTAAGACCGTACTCACCCAAAAAGCGTCATAGATCAACTCCTTTCTGTACAAAGACACATCAAGTATCGAAGCCTTTTTCTAATACCTGGCTCCCTCACCAGCAGGATACAAGGGATACCACACCTCAGGTATCCCTAGGGATAATCATTCTGATATTCTAGTGCTTCCCACCAGGAGTCCTTCACGATTATTCCCTTCAGGATATTCGTATCCAAGCTTCTCCTATCCTGTATTGGGATGAAGGAGGAGCAGGACACACTCCTACAGCACTACTAGGGTGAGTTAACCAGGACTAGGGTGAGTTAGCCAGGACTAGGGTTAACCAGGACTAGGGTGGGTTAACCAGGACCAGGGTGAGTTAACCAGGACTAGGGGGAGTCAACCAGGACTAGGGTGGGTTAACCAGAACCAGGATGAGTTAACCAGGACTAGGGGGAGTCAACCAGGACTAGGGTGGGTTAACCAGAACCAGGATGAGTTAACCAGGACTAGGGGGAGTCAACCAGGACTAGGGTGGGTTAACCAGGACTAGAGTGAGTTAACTAGGAACCACAACTCTATGGTACTGCCCTAGTTTCTTCTTCAAGTGAATGTTAATCGGATGACATAATCTGCACTCTGACAGTAGACTGGGAGACACCAACCAGCCAGTGTGTCACTATCACTACCCTCGTCATACGAGTGTTAAACGTAAGCCTGGTAAATATTTTGCACTCTGACAGCAACCACCCAGGTTGGTTACTATCCTCCTGTCATATGTTAAATGAGTGTAAATATTAAGCCTGTCACATATTTTACACTCTGTTGTGTTACCAAGCCACTGTTTCTGTCTCATGAAGATGTAAGATGAGAGAGAGATAGAGAGAAAAAGAGAGATAGAGATTGACAGACAGAGAGAAAGAGAGAGACAGAGAGAAAGACAGACAGAAAGAGAGATAGAAAGAGCTTAACTAACCTTTACCTATATTTATGTAGTTACAGAGGTTGAGTCCCAACTCCTGGCACCGATGTGTGTGTGTGTGTGTGTGTGTGTGTGTGTGTGTGTGTGTGTGTGATTTATTTTTCCTTCAAAAAAGATTTTTAAATAACAGTTGGAAAAGAACGAAACAACGTGAAACTGAGTGAAACTTTCTGAAACTGAGTAAAACTTTCTGAAACTGAGTGAAACTTTCTGAAGCTGTGTGAAACTTATTGAAGCTGTGTGAAACTGAAACTGAGTGAAACTTACTGAGTGAAACCAACTGAAACTGAGTGAAACTTACAATTAAACTTAAAGGAAAACCCCTAACAACGTAAGGGGTCCTACAGAGGCTGGAGAACAGTATAAAAATTACATTTGATCCAAGAAAATGGCTACATTACCTCGGATCAAAACTACCTTTGATCCGAGGAAACAGCTCATTACCTATTACCTTTAACCCGAAGAAACAGCTGCATTCCCTTGGCTCAAAAGCCCACCCTTTATCAACATCACCCTCCACCAGCAACACCCTCCACCAACATCACCCTCCACCAACAACACCCTCCACCAACAACACCCTCCACCAACAACCCCCTCCACCAACAAAAACCTTCAACAACGCCCTCCACCAACAACACCCTCAACCAGCAACACTCTCAACCAGCAACACCCTCAACCAGCAACACCCTCCACCAACAACACCCTCCACCAACAACACCCTCCACCAACAACACCCTCCACCAACAACACCATCCACCAACAACCCCCTCCACCAACAAAAACCTTCAACAACACCCTCCACCAACAACACCCTCAACGAGCAACACCCTCCACCAGCAACACCCTCCACCAGCAACACACTCCACCAACAACAACCTCCACCAACAACACCCTCCACCAACACACTCAAGATGCAACACTCAAGATGTATCACTCAAGATGCAACACACTCAAGATACAACACACTCAAGATACAACACACTCAAGATACAACACACTCAAGATACAACACACTCAATAATGAGGGTCAAAATATTGATTCAGGCTTTGATATCATAAATCTTAACAATAACAGTAATCGAGTAACACAGGTATGTATAACAGAATGGTAAACAAGCTGAATAGAAAAAGGTTCAAGAAGATATATCAATGTATTACACTAACTGTCGAAGCGCCAGAAATAAATTAACGAATTCGTTTGTAGCAGTGCAGGAACTTTGATGTCATTGCAATAACTGAAACATGGTATAATATAAAGAGTCGGGATATGATTGCTGAGTGTCATTTTCAGGGGTTTAAGTTGTTCCATGTAGACAGATATAATGGGAAAGGGGGTGGAGTTGCATTATATGTACGAGAAAATATAAATTGGTGCATAAAAACAGGCATAAAAATAGATGGATCATTAACAGAAAATGTTTGGGTAGAGTTTCTAGAAGGTCAAGAAAAACTGATTCTAGGTGTAATATACCGACCTCCAGGCTTGTATCACGATAGAGGGAGACTTCTTTGGGACGAAATTGTTAGGGCTTCTAGATACAATAACGTAGTGATAGTAGGGGATTTTAACTTTAGTCAAATTGACTGGACTTCTTTGACCGGTAATCTGGAATCCAGTGACTTTATGGAAGTAGTTCAGGACTGTTTTCTGAAGCAGTGTGTGACGGAGCCTACCAGAGGTAAAAATTTGCTCGACCTAGTCTTGTCAAATAAAGAAACCCTTGTAAATAATCTGGAGATCACTGAAGAGCTTGGCGCAAGTGATCACAAATCGATTACTTTTAATATTACCTGGGAGTACGAGAATAGGGATAATACGGTAAAAGTTCCTGATTTTCGTTCTGCCGATTATATTGAACTTAGAGAACACCTGTCTAATCTCGACTGGGGTAATCTACCTAACGATTACGATGGGATCTGCGTTTATGATTTTTTTCTTAATAATGTACAACGTGCACAGAATATATTTATTCCCCAGAGAGAATTTAGGTCAAATAATAACGATCCCAAATGGATTAACAGGAGGCTAAAACATCTATTAGGGGAGAAAAGAGGAATTTATAGGAGCATCAAAAGAGGAGATGTTAACCTTATTGACCAATATGTTCAGTTGAAACGAGAAGTAAAAAAGAGATTAGAAAGGCTAAACGTGACTATGAGATTAAGGTTGCTAATGAATCAAAGAATATTCCAAAAGGGTTCTTTCAAGTGTATAGGACGAAGGTGAGGTAAAAGGTAGGACCTCAGAAAATTGAGAATGGACAGCTGACGGGGATAACGAACTGGAAATGTGTTCTCTATTTAATGACTATTTTTTGTCAGTCTTTACACAAGAAGACGTTAATTAGATTCCAGAAATTAACAATTATTCAGTTCCTGAAGAATTCAAATTAACTAATATTACTGTCACGAGGGACATGGTTATCAAACAGATAGATAAACTGAAGCAAAATAAGTCCCCGGGACCCGACGAGTTGTTTTCCAGGGTACTTAAAGAATGCAAGATGGAACTTAGTCAGCCATTAACGAATGTGTTTAATACGTCCATCCTAACTGGTGTTGTGCCAGAGATGTGGAAGATAGCTAATGTAGTTCCTATATTCAAATCAGGGGATAAGTCAATTCCATCAAATTACCGTCCAATAAGTCTCACATCTATAGTAGGCAAATTATTAGAGTCAATTATAACTGATATTATTAGAAGTCACCTTGATGAACATAATTTGATTAATGAATCTCAGCATGGGTTCACGAGAGGTCGTTCCTGCCTGACAAATTTACTGACGTTATTTTAATAAAACATTTGAGGCAGTAGACAGTGATAAAGAATATGATATAGTTTACTTGGATTTCAGTAAGGCCTTCGATAGAGTATCTCACAAGAGACTCTTAAGAAAGGTGGCAGCTCATGGTATAGGAGGTAAAGTTCTAGCATGGATAGAGGCATGGTTAACCAATAGAAAGCAGAGAGTTTCCATTAATATGGTCAAATCTGAATGGGGATTAGTCACTAGTGGCGTTCCACAAGGATCAGTTTTAGGCCCATTGTTGTTCATAATTTACATAAATGACCTTGATGAAGGAATTGCAAGTGACATGAGTAAATTTGCTGATGATACAAAAATAGTCCGTATGATTCATTCTGAGGAGGATACCAGTGAACTCCAGGAGGATTTGGACAATTTCATGTCTTGGTCTGAAAAGTGGCAGATGAAGTTCAATGTGGACAAGTGTAAGGTACTAGTCCTTGGTAATGAAAATATCCCTCGAATTTATAAACTAGGTGAAGTAGAGCTTGATCATACAGAATGTGAAAAAGACTTGGGAGTCGTTGTAAGCAAAAATCTAAAGCCAAGACAACAGTGCCTAAGTGTGCGCAATAAGGCTAACAGATTACTAGGATTTATTTCAAGAAGTATAAGCAACATAAGTCCAAAAGTTATTTTACAGCTCTATACATCACTAGTGAGACCTCATTTGGATTATGCAGCTCAGTTTTGGTCTCCTTACTACAGGATGGTTATAGATTCATTGGAGAACATACAAAGAAGAATGACTAAAATGATTTGAGGCAGTAGACAGTGATAAAGAATATGATATAGTTTACTTGGATTTCAGTAAGGCCTTCGATAGAGTATCTCACAAGAGACTCTTAAGAAAGGTGGCAGCTCATGGTATAGGAGGTAAAGATCTAGCATGGATAGAGGCATGGTTAACCAATAGAAAGCAGAGAGTTTCCATTAATATGGTCAAATCTGAATGGGGATTAGTCACTAGTGGCGTTCCACAAGGATCAGTTTTAGGCCCATTGTTGTTCATAATTTACATAAATGACCTTGATGAAGGAATTTCAAGTGACATGAGTAAATTTGCTGATGATACAAAAATAGTCCGTATGATTCATTCTGAGGAGGATACCAGTGAACTCCAGGAGGATTTGGACAATTTCATGTCTTGGTCTGAAAAGTGGCAGATGAAGTTCAATGTGGACAAGTGTAAGGTACTAGTCCTTGGTAATGAAAATATCCCTCGAATTTATAAACTAGGTGAAGTAGAGCTTGATCATACAGAATGTGAAAAAGACTTGGGAGTCATTGTAAGCAAAAATCTAAAGCCAACACAACAGTGCCTAAGTGTGCGCAATAAGGCTAACAGATTACTAGGATTTATTTCAAGAAGTATAAGCAACATAAGTCCAAAAGTTATTTTACAGCTCTATACATCACTAGTGAGACCTCATTTGGATTATGCAGCTCAATTTTGGTCTCCTTACTACAGGATGGATATAGATTCATTGGAGAACATACAAAGAAGAATGACTAAAATGATTTACAGTATAAGAAATCTCCCGTATGAAGATAGACTTAGAGAGTTGAATCTCCACTCTCTGGAGAGACGTAGAATGAGGGGAAATATCATCGAGGTGTACAAGTGGATGATGGGCATAAACAAAGGAGATATTAATAAAATACTGAGGATATCGAACCAAGTAAGAACCAGAAATAACGGATTTAAATTGGATAAATTTAGATTTAGAAATGACATAGGCAGATACTGGTTTTCGAACAGAGTTGTAGATGCGTGGAACAATCTTCCGAGTAGGGTGATAGAGGCTAGGACCTTGGGTGGCTTTAAAAAGATATTGGACAAATATATGAGTGGGAGGGGCTGGATTTGATTGGTGTCGTGAGTACGGGAGTAAATTCTTATGTTTAGTTGCCTGTCCAGTGCCTGCTTGAAGACAGCTAGGGGTTTATTGGTAATTCCCCTTATGTATGCTGGGTGCTAGTGCCATCCCTGCTTTTCATTGGGGGGATGTTACATCGTCTGCCGAGTCTTTTGTTTTCGTTGTGAGTGACTCTCGTGTGCAAGTTTGGTACTAATTCCTCTAGAATTTTCCAAGTGTATATAATAATGTATCTCTCCCGCCTGCGTTCTAGGGAGTACAGGTTTAGGAACTTCAAGCGTTCCCCGTAATTGAGGTGGTTTATCGCAGTTATGCGTGCCGTGAAGGTTCTCTGCACATTTTCTAGGTCAGCAATTTCACCTGCCTTGAAAGGTGCAGTTAGAGTACAGCAATATTCCAGCCTAGATAGAACAAGCGACCTTGTTCCATCCTGTCATTTTTTTCTAGCAGATGCGATTGCTACAGTGTTATGGTCCTTGAAGGTGAGATCCTCTGACATGATCACTCCCAGGTCTTTGACATTAATTTTTCGCTCTATTATGTGGTTGGAATTTGTTTTATACTCCGATGAGACTTTAATTTCCTCACGTTTTCCATATCGGAGTAATTGAAATTTCTCATCATTGGACTTCATATTGTTTTCTGCAACCCATTTAAAGATTTGGTTGATGTCTGCTTGGAGTCTTGCAGTGTCTTCAATGGTGGACACTGTCATGCAAATTCGGGTGTCATCTGCAAAGGAAGACACGGCACTGTGGCATATATCCCTGTCTTTGTCCGATATGATGATGAGGAATAGGATGGGAGCGATTACTGTGCCTTGTGGAACAGAGCTTTTCACCGTAGCCGCCTCAGCCGTCTCTGTTGACTACTACTCTTTATGTTCTACTTGTTAGGAAATTATAGATCCATCTACCAACTTTTCCTGTTATTCCTTTATCACGCATTTTGTGTGCTATTACACCATGGTCACACTTGTCAAAGGCTTTTGCAAAGTCTGTATATAACATCTGCATTCTGTTTGTCTTCCAGAGCATCCAGGACCTTGTCGTAGTGGTCGAGTAGTTGGGACAGACAGATGCGACCTGCTCTAAACCCATGCTGCCCTGGGTTGTGTAATTGATGGGTATCTAGATGAGTGGCGATCTTGCTTCTTAGAACCCTTTCAAATATTTTTATGATATGGGACGTTAGCGCTATTGGTCTGTAGTTCTTTGCTATTGCTTTACTGCCCCCTTTGTGGAGTGGGGCTATGTCTGTTGTTTTTAGTAACTGCGGGACAACCCCAGTGTCCATGCTCCCTCTTCATAGGACGTTAAAAGCATGTTCTTGATGAACACCGAGTTCCATGAGTCTGGGCCTGAGGCGGAGTGCATGGGCATGTCATTTATCGTCTTTTTGAAGTCATTTGGCGTCAGGGTAATGTCAGATAGGTTTGCGTCTACCAAGTTCTGTGGCACTCTCATAAATTATTTAGGTCTTCGACTTTCAGTCTGGTTAGCGGCTCGCTAAAAACTGAGTCATACTGAGACTTTAGTAGCTCACTCATTTCCTTGCTGTCATCTGTGTAGGACCCATCCCGTTTTAGTAGGATGTTGTTCTCGACTTTGATTTGGAATAAGAAAAGAAATACTTTGGGTTTCTTTCAATTTCATTTATGGCTTTTAGTTCTTCCCGCGTTTCTTGATTCCTGTAAGTTTCCTTTAGGTTTAGTTCGATGTCTGTTATTTCTCTGACCAGTGTCTCCCTACGTATTTCAGATATATTGGTCTCTTGTAGCCGCTCTGTTATTCTTTGTCTTCGCCTTTGTCTTTCTAGTTTACATCTCCTTTTCCTTAAGGAAATTTGACTTGAGCAAACCTCAAGTGCCAGAGTTAATTTGTTCTAGACATGGGTTAGGATAACAAAAAAGGCACAATACCGTGACTGGAACAATACACACACAACCCGCACATAGAAAAGAGGAGCTTACGACGACGTTTCGGCCCGACTTGGACCATTTACAAAGTCACACTAACCCACTCTCTTGTACCCTCCCTGTCTGCCTGCCTATAAATACCCCTTCCTCCGTCTCTGTGTGTTAGTGTGACTTTGTAAATGGTCCAAGTCGGCGAAACGTCGTCGTAAGCTCCTCCCTTTATATGTGCGGGTTTGTGTGTATAGGTTAGGATCTGTGATGCTTAGGTTATCTTCCCAGACTTAATATCACAACGTTCATTCATTATCGTTATGACATAAGCATCAAAATCTTTAATCAAGACCAAGTGTGATTCATTCATCATTAATGCGCACATGATATTGTTCTTAAATTTGTTTTGCCCTTACGACACATAGACACAAAATCCCCATCTTTGTTTTGCCTTAATTTATTAACATATAATTAGACCTTATTTTCCTTTTCCAATAAAGCTAACTTATCACGTGTGATGGGAAAGTCATCTATACTCGATTTTGCGTGCTTCATGCATCCATTCTTATTATTAACTGCTTTGGGTATGTTTCCATGCTATGTTCTTTTTATGGCAATTATATGCGGCAAAACTTGCAGTACACACATTCGATAGTTAATCTCAGAATTAAAAATATATTGCCTCCCTCTCATTTTCTTGGGGTAATCCATATAAGACCCGAGTTGAAATTTTAGTTTACCTTTACATATTCTAAACTGAATGATTCAATATATTCTATAATGCAACCAAAACCTTCCCTAACTTGTATTTCTGACTCATTTCTTTCTAATATCGTTTCCAACCATCGATCAAAGACTTTTCCTCCTCAATAACAATTTCAAAAGGCAAATTTATTACAAACTTCCCAAATTCATCTGCACCTATTATATTTTACCTCAATGTTCTAATATTAACAATTGTGTGAATCCTTAGTGACACATCGAGTGGTGATGAGAACATTTCAGTCAACTGACTTAAAAAATAGTTCCTATAAGTATGCAAATATACATCCTCAAGTCTTGCTCACACGACTGAGGGGCCTGGAGTTTACCTGGAGAGGGTTTCAGGGGTCAACGCCCCTGCGGCCAGGTCTGAGACCAGGCCTCATGGTGGATCAGGGTCTGATCAACCAGGCTGTTACTGTCGGCGGCACGCAAATGGCGTACGAAACACAACCCAGTTCGTCAGGTACTGACTTTAGGTGTCTGTCCAGTGCCTTCTTGAAGACAGCCAGTGGTCTATTGGTAATCCCCCTAATGTATGCTGGGAGGCAGTTGAACAGTCTTGGGCCCCAGACACTTATGGTGTTGTCTCTCAGTGTACTCGTGGCGCCCCTGCTTTTCATCGGAGGAATGTTGCATCTCCTGCCGAGTCTTTTGCTTTCATAGGGAGTGATTTCCGTGTGCAGGCTTGGTACCAATCGCTCCAGGACCTTCCAATTGTATATTATCATGTATCTCTCTCGCCTGCGTTCCAGGGAATACAGATCAAGGACCTTCAACCGTTCCCAGTAATTTAGGTGCTTTATCGTACTTATGTGTACTGTGAAAGTTCTTTGTACACTCTCCAGGTCTGCAATGTCGCCAGCCTTGAAGGGGGCTGTTAGTGTACAGCAGTATTCCAGCCTAGAGAGAACAAGTGATTTGAAGAGTGTCATCATGGAATTGGCGTCCCTAGTTTTGAAGGTTCTCATTATCCATCCTATCATTTTCCTAGCCGATGAGGTAAATACATTGTTGTGGTCTTTAAAGGCGA